>VNJQ01002784.1:0-45484 GCA_008042515.1 Drosophila truncata | reverse complement strand
TTATTAAAACAAAATCGAGCTTAATTTACATATATTAAAATATTTCATGGTTTATTTCTACCAGGCGAACAGAATCAGCAGCAGGTGCCCGGCGCCCAGCAGCAAGTAACTTGCGATCAGCTGTTTACTATTAATGCAGCTTCCCTGTAACGGTTCTTTTCCAATTTTAATAATGGCCGCCCTTTGTTTACATTTGAGATGACCAATCAGAAGGCTTCTCTGCTTTCCCCTCTTTAAGGCACCGGTACTTCATGAATTAAAATCAGCCGATCAGCTGCTTGCTGCTGTTTCTGCGCGCCTGGTACATAAATCATGGGATGGAGCAAATTTAGTACTTAATTGAGTAAAAATTATTCTTGTTGTTTTTGTTATTGTTATTGTTGTTTTTGTTATTGTTATTAAGCTGAAATTGTTTTTGTATTTTATTAAAACAAAATCGAGATTAATTTACATATATTAAAATATTTCATGATTTATTTCTAACAGGCGAACAGAATCAGCAGCAGGTGGCTGGCGCCCAGCAGCAAGTGACTTGCGATCAGCTGTTTGCTAGTTGTGCAGCCTGCTTGTAACGGTTCTTTTCCAATTTTAATAATGGCCGCCCTTTGTTTACATTTGAGATGACCAATGACCGCAGATTAGTATTATGGTATGTTTGTTGGTGCTACCAGACTGTTAAAATATCGAATCTGGCTACGCTAAATTATCGATAACTTTTAGGCCTTGTGAAATCATTAAGTGTGACCAGGTAAAGTTAGTGCAAAAATCCCATAAAGTGGTATTATTATTTTTTGCATATCATCCATCTACTGCCTTCAGTGCGCCTGGTACAACAACAACGACATCTCTTTTTCAACAAAAAAACCCATTAACAACTACAACAACAATGAATAAATAATATGCTTTTTTTAAATTTGAATTCAAATTTGGCGGTTTTTTTAGTACAACTCCTCTTTTGCAGTGTGACCATATCAAATATCAACGAAAATACCGCGCTCTGTCCCTCTCTTTCACTTCGCCAACAAACTTTAGTTCAAGCGGCAGCCGCTAGATGGCGTTATATGTTCTTACGACCCATTAATAAATATGTTTTAAGGTTTGTATAATTTAAATTCCAATTTGGCGGTTGATTTGTTGTGTTTTACATCACAAATTTTGTAGCTGTAGTTATTATTGTTGTTGTACAAAATCTTGTAGCTGTAGTAGTTGTTGTTGTAGGCACAAATCCAGATTCAGATCTGCGCATTTTTAGTACAAATTTTTAAATTTCTGGATTTCAGATACCAGGCGCAGAGAAGGCAGTAGCAAGCGACTGATAAACTGTTATACTTTAGCCTAGTTTCGAACCATATAACACTTTAGCCGAGTTTCAAACTTTCTGTTATAAATGGTTGGAGTCTTCGCTTAGTAGCACACCAATACGGTTTGAAACTCGGCTAAAGTATAACAGTTTATAATAGTTTTCAGTCGCTTGCTACTGCCTTCTGGGCGCCTGGTATCTGAAATCTAGAAATTGAGAAATTTGTACTGAAAATACCCAGATCTAAATCCGGATTTGTGCCTACAACAACAACAACAACCAGAGCTGCAAGATTTTGTACAACAACAACAACAAAAATATTTTTACAACAATAATTTGCAAAAAAACTAAATTTCACATATGATTAAATTCAAATTAAAAAATTATATTATCTATTCTTTGTTGTTGTTTTTGTAAACGGGTTGTTTTTGTTGTAAAAGAGGAGTCGTTGTTGTTGCAGACACAAATCCAGACTCCAATCTGGGCATTTTCAGTACAAAATCGTTAATTGCTGAATTTGAAGTACCAGGCGCACAGAAGGCAGTAGATGGATGATATGCAAAAAATAAATGCTATTATATAGGATTTTTGCACTAGCTTTACCTGGTCACACTTAATGATTTCACAAGGCTTAAAAGTTATCGATAATTTGTCGCTGCCAGATCCGATATTTTAACAGTCTGGTAACACCAACAATCGATATCTGCTAAGAATCGTAGGCCATTTAAGTGTGACCAGGCACACTTAAGGCAAATATACCACAATACCATAATATACCATAATTCCATAATAAATACAACAACAACAAAAATAATAACTTGCTGCTGGGCGCCAGGCACCTGCTTCTGATTCTGTTCGCCTCGTAGGAAATTGTCTAATTTATGTATATTAAGGCCGAATTTGTATTAATAAAATACAAAACCAATTTCAGCTTAATAACAATAACAAAAACAACAAGAATAATTTCTACTTAAGTTAGTACTAAATTTGACGTGTTCCATGAGTTATGTACCAGGCGCGCAGAAACAGCAGCAAGCAGCTGATCGGCTGATTTTAATTCATGAAGTAACGGTGCCTTAAAGAGGGGAAAGAAGAGAAGCCTTCTGATTGGTCAATTCAAATGTAAACAAAGGGCGGCCATTATTGAAATTGGAAAAGAACCGTTACAGGGAAACTGCATTAATAGTAAACAGCTGATCGGAAGTCACTTGCTGCTGGGCGCCGGGCACCTGCTGCTGATTCTGTTCGCCTGGTAGTTTGAGCGCGATTACTGTTTTAAAATATCGACAAAATCTAAAAATAAATCAAATTTATTTTGGCAGAATTGACAAAAACGGTAAAATGCACGACTCTCTTCGGCGGAGGCTTCTTTACAACAACAAAAACTCGTTAACAAAAACCAAAGAAAATAAATATAATTTTTTTTTAATTTGAATTCAAATTTGGCGGGTTAATTTTGGTGCTACTCTATTTCGCTCTATTCCTCTTTTCCCCTCGCCAACAAGCTGTTGTTCAATCTGCGGCCGCTTGATGGCGTTCCATGTTCTTACGACCCCTTTAAAATATAAACTTATGTTTTTTTTAAGTAAGTTCCAATTAGGCGAATTTTGAATTTAAATTTAAATTTGGCGGTTTATTTTGCAGTGTGACCAGATCAAATTTATCTAGGAAAAGGTTGAAGTGTGACCAGATCAAATCAAACGTTTTCATAACAGTTTATAACAGTTCTCAGTCAGTGTGACCAGATCAAACCAATCGTTTTTATAACAGTTTATAACAGTTATCAGTCGCTTGCTACTGCCTTCTGTTCGCCTGGTATCTGAAATTTAGAAATTGAGAAATTGTACTGAAAATGCGCAAATCTGAATCTGGATTTGTGCCTACAACAACAACAAGCATCTCTTTTACATCAAAACCAACTCCTGGTATCAGAAATCTTAAAATTTGACGAATTTGCACTGAAAATGACACAAACATTACTATTTTGTCTTGAAAACGGCCAGATAGAAGTCTTGAAGTCTGTTCCTAAAACAAATGGTCGTTAGAATATAAAACGCCATCAAGCGGCCGTCGCTTGAACTACAGCTTGTTGGCGAGGGGAAAGAGAGGGAACGAGCGCGGTATTTTCGTTGGTATTTGATATGGTCACACTGCAAACGAGAAGTTGCGCCAAAATAAACCCGCCAATTTTGAAATGAAATTTCAAAAAACATATTATTTGTTATTTTCTTTTATTTTTTTTAAACGAGATGGCAAGTAGCAGATTTTCCACATTTTCCTTTAGGTTTGGTATGTTTTATATAGGAAAATAAATCCGGTTTGTCACTTCGATTCATTTAATTGCCAATAACTAATTGACTTTCCCAGACTTGTCCAGCTGTGACAGCCTCAAAAACCAATCAATTTGTAAAACCAATCGCCCCGCACACACACACATACCCTTCCACTGCCCCTCCTTGTGCCTTCAATTTGGTGAATGCCTTTTGGCATTGTCTGTATATGTGGAATATTTCCATTGTGTGCGTGTGTCAGAGGTCAATTTTGGCGGGGGGCCTGAGTGCGTGAGGTCGAAAAAGAGAGACTCACGAGCGGAAACGGAAATGAAAAATAAGCAGCATCACAAGAAAATTACCTTTACAAGGCTGGTAAGGTGATATTTTAATTTTAGCTGAAATATTTTAATAATTTCCAGAATAATTCCATAAAATACATGATACTTCCACCTAAAATATAACCTAATCACGCAGCCATCTCTGCTTGCATTGGGGGGATCGAAGGATGGCTGGCAGGAACGACAACAATGCACTCCAAATTGCTGCTCCAAGTGGTGTTAATTATGGGGACGCGCTGCCAGGCGCTGCCAGGCGCTGGCTCCCCCGCGATTCTGATTCTGCCGATGGCAATGAAGCTGATGATAACGATGATGATGATGATGATGACGGCCCACGATTACGATGTTGTGTGTTGATGATATTCAGATAGGGGGAAAGTCAAGGGGAAAACTGGAAAACACTTTTGAAAATGTCATTAAAATGGCTCGAAAGCCTCCTCCTTCTCTTTCTCCTTCTCCTCCTCCCAACATTTGATTTGACACTCGGAATAGCTATTTTCCGTATTCACATTTCGCTTCGTCCTGCCTCCTCCACCCACATTTCCACATTTCCCACAGAGTTGGCACTCAATTTTCACGCTCGTCGGGGAAAAGTGATTGCCAAAAGGCGGGTGGCAAGGAGGAGGAACGATGATGATGTTTGGCCAGTTGATTGAAATATTCGAAATACATATTCGAAATGAGAGACGGAAACGGAAAACTGGGTCGCATCGATATCGCTTAGTCGCATTTATCGTTATCGATTTCGGCAAGGCAAAGCGCCAGCTTTTCCTAATTGCCGTCCAACAAATTTTGCGTTTTGTGTTCTCTTCTCGTCCAAGCAATTAGCAAATGACAAATGTCGCCCCCAAAAACACCACAGTTTTACCATCCCCTCCCCTCTACCACCGAATTTTCTCATGCAAAACGGCAGCCACATTCGCAAAACTTAAGCTGCTTAAAATGTTGCAAATGCCAAAACATGGTTGATAAAAATTATGACACAAATTGAACCAAGAAATTTTTGAAGTTTCTGAATTAAAAATTAAGTAAAACAAACAATTACTTAAAAAACTATATTTTAAATAATTAAAACAAATAATATAGTTTAATAACAAATTAATAAGTTTTCCGCAAGCTCCACTGCAATTTCCTTCTTCTTTTCATAAATGAATTCATAAATAGGACACCCTAATCAATTTTGTAGATTTTGTTTGCTTATTTTCAATCTACAAAAAAATCAAATTCCCATAAAATTATAATAAAAAATTTGTAGAAATTTACCTAAAATTAATTACAATTTAATGAATTTTTTCCTGTGTTGCCTTGTTTCTTTTTTCCCTTTTCTTTTGTATTTTTAATCATAAATAGGACACCCTAATGAATTTTTAAAGATTTCTTTGCTTCTTTTTAATCCATAAAAAAATCAAATTCCCATAAAATTATAATTAAAATCTTAATAACAATGCATTATCATTTTTTCCTGTGTAACCCTGCTACTTTTTTCCCTTTTTTTGTATAAATAGGACACTCTAATGATTTTTTAAAGATTTCTTTGCTTATTTTTAATCTATAAAAAAATAAAATTAGAATAAAAACTTGTACAAATTTTACCTAAAATTAATTACAATTTAATGCATTTTTTCCTGTGTGTCCCTGTGTCTTTTTTCCCTTTTTTTGCCTGTAGTCTGAAATAAATCGAGGCATGTTGTGTCGTTCAGAGGACTACAAAATACAGGAGAATGCGTAGCCACAGGGACACGTGGTTAGAGCCATGTTTGCTTTAATCCAGGCTTTGTTTCACCCCCAATCCACCCTCTGACCCATCCCCATGACCGTGTGTGTGGTGTGTGTGTGTCTCTACAGGCATGCCGCTTAAGCACTTAAGCGCATTTCCATAGATTTTAAGGCGATTTCATTTTCAACGCTCATTTGCATGCCATGACCAATTGGCATTTGTGTTGTTGTTTATGCTCCTCGCTTCGTCCTGTCCTACCTCCTGTGGCTCTGCGGGTATTTATTAAGTTATACACTCTTTGTTGTTGCCAAATGATTGCATTTATTTGCTTTCAACTTAAACGTTTCGGAATTGGCTTTGTTAGCATTTTGACATTGGCGAAAAGTCACACACAGAAAATGCAAGAAAATGTGTTACAAATTTTGAAATAATTACTGCCATTTTGTGTTTATTAAATTTAAGGAGAAAATAAAATATTTTCTGCTATTTATTTAGGGAATTTTGGAGAAAACAAAATATTTTCTGCTATTTATTTATGGAATTTTGCTTAATGACCAGGCGAGTGTCAAGTTTCTTGGTTATTTTGTAGAGTCTTTAATGAATTTCTAATTGAATTAAGTTATTTAAGATCTTGGCTTATGGCTTTTATTTAATTTTATAGCTTTTTAATAATAGCCTTATTTTCTCGTATTTTTTTCGAGTTTTGTTTCGCTTTTAAAGAGCAGCCTGAACGCCTTTGCCTCTGAAGGAAGTGAGGGCGTGGCCGTGGCTCCCAACTATATGATTAAGTAGGAGCAATGGAGCGGAAATTGTTGCTGTTGCTGTTGCTGCTGTAGCTCCTGTTGCAGTTGCAAGCAGCTCTTGCTGCATATTATTGCCTTGAAGGCCGCCTCCTGCCATAAAAACAGATGGTAATCTGCGTAAGTGGAAGTGCCAGCAGGTGTTGCACAAAATCAAAATGAAACAGAGCTAGCAGGGTTCTTAAATTGCAGCCACTTTTCCATATTGATTTCGAGAGAAAATTGCAGGCGTTTTCCTTTTTATTTTTTAGCTTTTCTTGCCAAATTGAGCTGCTTTCCTTTTTTTTGTAGTGTGACCAACGCTGTCTTGGAAGCATTTAATTTAATTTAATTGTACTCCTTAAAATATAGATGAATTTTCTTTAAAAAAAAAAATGTGATAGAATTAAATATTCTATTTAAAGAAAATTTCTCTTTATTTTAAGGAGTTACAAAAATATTAAATGCTTCTAAGACAGCGTTGGTCACACTTTAAAAAAGTGCCAGTCAACATAGAGCTTGAAAAGGAACCTATTTATAGAATTTTCCTTAATTTTCTTTCACAGTTCTGCGAATATTTAGTTTACTTGACAAATTTAATTTCTTCAAATTCCAAAAACACCTAAAATAGATATATTTCCTTGCTATTTTCAGTTGCCAACCGCGGCTTATTTCTGCTGCAATGCTCATGCATATTCGAGGCATCGCTAAGAGTGAGGGAGTCCTGCCACTGTCACTTAGTCCTAACAAGGTTAAGTTGAATGGAAACTAATTTGCATGGCACGTGACTGTACCCGCGAGCACCGAGCACCGAGAGCACTGCCAGAGTTGCCAGCGTTGTGTTTGTTTGCAATTAAGTCGGCCATTGTTGTCAACATTGTTGCATTGTTGCAACTGGGGGAGCCTGGGACTGGGACCTGGGAGCTGCTACTTATTTTATTTGCTAATTGCAACACTCAAGACGGGGCCAAGAGCAGCGGACGACAAGTGCTTGACAAGTTGCAGCAGCAGACAACGACGATTCACAAATGTATATATATAGGTATATAGGAATATATATATATATATAGAAAAATAGAAGGCCGAAGGCAGGGCAAACAAATTAAAAGTGACGCATTTTCCAAGTCTGTTTCCACTTCTTAGCCTTCTTAGCCTTATTTTTTCAACCTTACCCCGTGTAATGGCAAGAGAAAAAAAAAGGGAAAATCATGACAGATTCCCCGAGACTCACCTGTATTTTTACAGGATAAAGAAATTAAATAAATACCTCTTTATAATAATTTTAAATTAAAAATAAGTGACTATTAAACCCTTAAGAATTCCCTTAAAATTTCCTTTTCTTTTTTATATTTCCTAATCAATAAAGAAAAAGGTTTTCCCTTAAACTAAGTATCCTTGTATCGCTGGCAAGTTAAGCCCGGTAATCCGTTTTTCACATTCTTCACTCACTTACTTTTTGCATTTTAACGTTTTTTCTTTTTGTTTTTTTGTTTTTTACACTCTTCAAGTTGGCACTTGGCCTGCATCCACATCCTCCATCGTCATCTTTTGATGGCATGAGTTAAGCTGAAAACAAGAGCCACCCGGGGGCGTGGCATTAACCCAAAAAGCCAGCCAAAGCTGAAGCCGAAGCCGGCGACGTTTGTTTTCCCAGGACACTCGAGAAAGAGAGAGAGAGTTGAGTTCAGGCACAAAAATTGCAAGGCGAAGAAAAGCCGGGCGGCTTAAGTGCTGCCTGGGAAAAGCAAAGGAGAAAACTCATTGCAATGCTTATTATTATTATGTTTTTTGTTTTTCTTTTCCCTTTTTTTGTGCTGGGAAAAGCGAGCAGTGTAAGCAGAAAAGCTTACAGAAATGCGGTTGGTGTTTAATATAATAATTTTTTAATCCCAATAAGATTCCGGTTTCTTCTCAATTATTGGTGCAAAATTAAGATTTTGTTATTAATATATTTAGAGATTTTCTTTATATTCTTTATATTTATATTTTTAATTTAAAGAAAAAGAAGGCACCAACTCTTGTGAATATTTTAATTATTATAAACCTTTAGGGACTCCCTTTGTTATTATTTTATTTATAGATTTTCTTTATATTCTTTATATTAAATGCTTCCAAGACAGCGTTGGTCACACTACAAAAAAGTATCAGTCAACATAGAGCTTAAAAAGGAACCTATTAGTATTTTTGTATTTTTAATTAATAAAAAAGAAGGAACAAACTTCTGTGACTATTTTTATTAATATAAACCTTAAAGGACTCTCTTTGTTATTATTTTATTTAGAGATTCTTAACCCTAAAAAATTACTATTCATCAAAACATAGTTGTTCTCTCACTAAACTCGTTTAAAAACATAAATAATTTAAGCTCTGAATATTTATTGATGGTAAAAATAGACACAAAATGAAGTGAAGCTATTTTTGTTGCTGGTAATTTATTTACAATTCTCACAGGACACACAAAAGTATTTATATTGTCATCCTGTCAGCCCCCATTTTAACCAAACAGATATATGTATACAAATATATGTATTTATAACAACTTTGAACTGATTTATGGGCAGCGAGCGTGCAACTGATATTTTCAATTTACTCCAAAGTCAATTACCTGTCAGAACTTCTATCGTTATCCACACTTTGCAGGCGATTAAGGCCACTGACAGTCAGTACTTGGCCAGTCAGGCAGTCAGCAAGCCAGGATAAGGTTAAGCTGAGAGCCTACACACACAAATATCGATGGCAGGACATAAAGGCCATCATACATAATAAACTCAAAGTCAAAGTACTATTATTTGAGCTCATTTTCGGGTTCCCTCAATTAATAATGTCTTAAAGGAAGGGAGAGAGAGAGAGAGCTCGTCGTGTGCATAAACACATCCATAAATTGTTCAGGGCAATTACATTCCGGCCTGAATGCCTGCCTGCCTGCCTGTCTTTCCCCCAATGGAGAATTGTTTCATTTTGCTGTTAAATCTATAATGGGCACATTACGCAATCAAGCGACGCAGCTTCCGTCCCCCCATTCCCGGAAAAACATCCTTTGGGATCCCATTTGGCAGCAAAAGGAGATTGACAGGTCCTGGTGGGGCTCCATGGCTTCATCTGTCAACTTGTGAAGGCTAGGGATGCTGCTCCCACTGATAAATTAACGAGAATGCCCCGCTTTTTTCACAATACACATATGACAGCTTCATAAATATTAAATTTTAATTAATTGAATGCCATTAAAGAGTTTTTGTGAAGGGATTCACGCGTGCCCCTAAGCTCTTTAACTTTTACAACAAATAAAAAAAAAATAAGGAGAAAATGGGGGAAATTCCCTGCTTAATTAGTTGACTAATTGATCATTTACTCATGGGAAGCTATTTATTTTTGGTTATAGAAAGAGTTTAAGTAGTTGGCTGAAGAGATTCTTGGATTAATCTTTTCCTAGGATTTCTACAGAGTTTTTAAAACTGTTTTATTTGAAATATATTAATTTTCTGGTTCAAATTTAAATAAAATGTAAATAATACATTAAAAATAAATAGTGAATTTTTTAAAGCCTAAAAATATTTGTTAAGTACTTAAAAATATTATAATAAATAAGTAGTAACACAAATTATTACTTGACAGCCAGAAAATACCCTTTCTAAGTGTTATAAATATTAATATAAATGAATAATTATATTCCGAGACATTTATTAATTTATTTTCTACTTCTAAAAATTATATAATCCCAAATAATAATATTTCGAGACATTTATTAATTTATTTTCAACTTCTAAAGTTAATATAATTCCAAATAATAATATATCGAGTCATATTTTTATTTATTTCTAATGATAAAGCTAATATAATCTCCAATCTTGTTGTTTTACTAAATATTTCTACCCCAAAACACCTTGTCATCTCTATTTACGAAGCTTAAATCTCGTATAAATAGCTGACATTGGCAAATAATCGTAAATAATCGCAAATAATCGTTAATAATCGTAAATAAGCGTTGAGTGAGCATCTGGGCGAGTGCAACAAAAATGGCGTCAACTGTCATTTCCGCTTGTCAAAGCAGAAAAAGCAATATGGCGTCGCCACTGGCGTTCAAGCCGAAACGGAACCCAATCCCAATCGCAGACTGACGGCGGCCCTTTGATTAACTGCTGCCAGACGGCTGTGCAAAAAAAAAAGAAAAACCGCACACACACACACCCACTGGAAAACACACACTCCCTCCCTCCCTCCCCCTCCGAACTTTGTTTTTGCGGTGTTTTAATTCGCTTGCCACACACATTAAATCAATTAATTTATGTGCATAACTTGATACATTCTATTAAATGCGATTAAATGCTTTAGCAAAATGTATAATTGATTAATTTGCATTTCCCGCCGACGCCAACGCCGATGAAATATGTATTTTTGAATTTTCAACGAGAATTAAAGTCCCAGCGGGTCAAAAATTGATGGCCACCATTAAAATGAGCGAGTGTCGCTTATCGGACGGATTGATATTGATGTTCTGGTTTATATATGTATATAAAAAGCTATATACATATATATATTCTCAGGAATATATATATCCCACGAAATGCGACAAGTTGTGGCCTACTTTGGCGGGCTTCTCATTTGAATTGCATATGAGGCGAGGTCAAGCCAAGTGAAAGTTTGCCTAGAACCATTTTTTTTTTGCATAAAAGAAAGCCACAAAAAAAATGTTACAAGCTTTTAATATTATGTTTTGTTATTTAAAAAATTATTTAAGGCTATATAATTTGATTATAAATATTTTAAAACATTTTACGCATTTAAATATATTAAAATTTATTTTATTTTTAAAAAGTTAATTTTACACTTAAAAATATATAAAATTTTAAGAATTCATATGAAGCGAGCTTCTAAAACTTTGTTTTGTTATTTAAAAAAATTATTTAAGGCTACATACTTTAATTATAAATATTTAAAAACATTTTAAGGTAACTATTTATCATTGAAAACCCGTTTTTTTATTTTTAAAAATTTAATATTATAATAAAATGATTATTAGAATTTTTATATATTATATAAAAATTAAATTAAAGCTCCAACAATTAAATTAAAGCTCCAACTTTCTTGTAAAAACAACACTTTAATGAAAATAAAAGGAAAACCTTTTTAAGAATAAATAAAAACTCATTCAAAAGCCACAAATAAATCCCTTCATCTTTTCAAAAGTAACTTATAAATCTTATACTTATTTTGTACCACAAAACTCAAGCTAAAATATATCCCCAAAAATGATAAATTTACAAAAACCTCAACCTAAACCTAATAAATAAATGATTAATATTAATGTTCATAAATCTTTTAGGTTGACAGACAGACAGATCTCGTTTGGAGCCCCAGGTAAATGTCACATTGTAAATATTTAATATTTCAATTATGCAACCGCAAATGATAAATTTCAAATATATTCCAACCCACACACACACACAGGCACACACCCCTCCGTTTCCGTTCCCTTTTCCGTTTCCTGTTCCGGTTTTCGAGCAAAAGGGACAACGACAACGACAACGGCAACCTTAAATTTCTGTATACAATGTGGGTCACACAAATATGTCTCAAGCAGTAAACATGTTCGCGCGTTGAGTTCCTGAATAATTGAAGTGAGCTTTGAGCATAAAAACCGCACACAAATTACTGAAAATTGACCGCACTTAAAGCGAACTGGCTCTAACGCTCTCATGCTCAAAAAAGCATTATATATACGAACGGTTGCTGGGGTATATAAAATACAATTTAAATATTTAATTGCGAGCACAATTTAAAATCGTGTTAAAGGCAAAAGGCAAAGTAAAAGCCATAAAAAAGCGTGCCATAGAGCTAAATGTTGCAAGCGTCATGTTATTATAATGCCCTGCTGTGCATGGGGCATGCCCCTTAGTCTGTCTGTCTTTCAGTCTGTCTGTGTGTCTGTCTGCCTGTTTGGCTTTCTTTCAGGCAGAAAAACAAATTATAATAATTATACACAAGGTTGGGTATTTATTTTTTACGATATGCCTTGGAATTTAATGATTTAAAAATAAAAATGGTTGACCCAGGCGTATGAGTGATATAAGAAAAAGCCAACTTTTATATAAAACATAGCTTAAAAATTTTGGAAACATTTAAATCATAAAAAAAATATATATTTCTATAATATTTATATTTTAAATTTAATTTACAAAAGAAAATTTCAGACAGTGCGTATGAGTAATATATTTATAAAGGAATTTTTTTAAATACAAAATTTAAAATTTTATAACATATTATAATAATACAGAACCTTGTGGGTTTATTGTTTATTAAATTTATATTATTATTGTAGTTAAAAATCAGAACAGAACAGAACATCAGGGAATTAAATGACCAACTGTGCGTATGAGTAATTTAAAACAGGGAAAAGAGACTTCAAAGAAATGCCAGGAAAATTATTCAAATGAAACATAAAAATCGTGAAAAATTTTTAAAATAATTCGGAATTTTGTGAATTTTTCTTACTTTACTTAATTAATTGAACTTTTTTAATTGAAATGCATGAAAAATATAATTTTTTCTCTATATGTTGACCAGTACGTATGATTGATATAATTTTAAACAAAAACCATACAAAAGATCGTGAAAAATGATTCAAATAAAACATAAAAATCGTGAAAAATTATTAAAATAAAGCAGAATTTTGTGAATTACTTTTTTTTAATTTACTTAATTGAACTTGCATTAAAAAAATAGGATTTTTATCTAAATGTTGACCAGTGCGTATGAGTGATATAATTTTAAACAAAACCATGTACTTAGAGGACCTTAAATGAAGTATTTAATAGAAACAGTTGAATAAATATCCTTTAAATTATTATGCTTAATGAAGTAAAAATTTATTTTTGACTCTTGTTTATTATTTATTATAATATGTTACTTAAATATATGTTTTAAGACATTTTTGTATATTTAAACCCTTTTTGCTAGCTCTTAGAGCATTCCGATTTCAGTTAGAACTTTGGAAACATTTCCCCCCTTAGTTTTTCCAGCTTTTCCTCGCTAGTTGGTTTATTTTTTGTATTTTTTATATTTGTTTTTGTTACTGTTGCTGTTGCTTTGACTGCATAGCCTCTGGGCGCAAAAGCCATTGCATAACAACAGGCGCCGGGACTGCTGACCTCGAGGAGGAGCCGCACAGTTAATGAGCATTTTTAATGCAAATCATTTTGTGGCCCTGCGGCCACACTTTATACACATGGCGTGTTAATTGTCTTCTTTTTTTTTGTTTTTTTGGCTTGTCGAACCAAACGCCATTTGATGGCAGCCTTCAGGGGAAAGGCAACACCACAGAACACCACATAACATACACCCAACATACACACACACTTGACAAGCAAGAAAAAAACATAATCAAATGATTGCCAGCTGTTGCTGGAACTTTCTTCTTTTTTTATATTATTTTTCCTCACTCTCTCTTTCCCTCTCTTTTGCTGTGGCATATTCATTTAAATTTCAATTTATGCTCCACGGCGGGGGCTTTATGGAGTTAAGTGTTGCCAGGACTCCTTGCACAGACTCCTACTCCTGCTCCTGCTCCTGCCTCTGCTCCTGCCTCTGCTCCTGCCTCTGCTCGTCATTCGGATAACTGGCGAATGGCTGTAATAAGATATGATAATGCCAGTGCATTTCCCTCAGCCTCTCTCTCGTCTGCCAGTTAATGTTGTGTGCATTTCAGTTGGTTAAGCTAAGTGCCGTCAGCTATGCACAGTCGTGTGGGGATAATATACAAGGATATATACAAGGATATATGCTAAATTGGTACAACAAACTTTTTACGGGTGAAAAGGAACTCACAAAA
This sequence comes from Drosophila truncata, assembly GCA_008042515.1. Taxonomy (NCBI): domain Eukaryota; kingdom Metazoa; phylum Arthropoda; class Insecta; order Diptera; family Drosophilidae; genus Drosophila; species Drosophila truncata. The sequence continues at coordinate 31,252 of VNJQ01002784.1, read as the reverse complement.
ATAGTATCAGTATCAGAGTTAACTGTCTCGTTAGAGGGAAAAAATAAATAAAAAGGACAAAAGCGTAGTACAAAAAATACTAACAAACAAGCGCATTTCTAATACTATAAAATACCTAATACTATATTTTATGTAATACTTTAATATACCTAATACTAAAATATACCTAATACTATAATATACCTAATACTTTAATATACCTAAAACTATAATATTCTAATACTATAATATATCTAATACTATAATATACCTAATACTATAATATACCTAATACTATATATACTAAAATATACCTAATTTACTATTTAATCTTAAAAAAAGATTTAACCCCTTCTGTAACTCTATAACTTCAATGCTCTTTAAAAATCTATTTAAAAAACAATTTAAACTCTTTAAAAACAAACCCCCTTCCCTAAGTAAATAATTTGTGTCCTCGATAAGCCACAAATAATCGAAGGCAACAATCAAGTCTATGCAAGCAAGGACCTGAAGTAGGACAAAGCAATCAAGGGAAAGCACAAAGCACCTGGGAGTATAAACCCTATTTAACAAGCTAAAAACTAAACCCAGAAACCCCTTTTCACGTTTTTATGGGGGGATATGCGATTATAATTCCCACACAACTCCCAAAGCAATTATCGTTTGTCGTTTATCGATAACCATTTGCCATTTAATACGATTACAATTTGAAACATACGTAATGGACAATAAAAACTAATTTGGCTTGGGTTGTGGGACAGGACATTGCCAGACAGGACGACAGGACACGACAGGACAGGAAGTAAGGCCAAAAGGACACGCAAACGGATAGATGAACGATTTCTGATGGGCAAACAAAAGCCCAGACTGAACAGTTTCACCTAGTATCCTTGCAGGAGATGCATTTCTCATAACAAATGAAAAACAAAAGCAAACAAAAAAAAACAAATTCTGGCAGGCTGGCAGGACACATTCACAGAATCCAATTAGAAGACAAAACCAGGCTCCGAAACTTATGGGTTCATGATAATAATATTAATTCTACGGTCAGAGACGGCACACAGTGCGTATGAGCAATCTCCAGGCAGTAGAGAGCGGGACTGGGACAAATTTCAATTAAAGTGTTGCAATAACAACAGTTTTGTGGCAAAGGAAATTAAAGGACAAACACGTATGTGTGTCTGTGTGTGTGTCCCACAGCTCTCCTGCTGCCTGCCTGTCGCTCCTGTCATTGAGTGAGTGAGCCAACAACAATTGACAGCAACACACATAAAAGCTTTTAAATCTTAATAAATCTTGCATACAATTTAAAAAACACAAACACACACACACAAATAACAGAAAAATAAAAATAAAAACCGAAAGCCAAAAGGAAATAAAGCAACACAGGAGAGATTCGAGGAAGAAGTTTTTTTCCCAGCGAGACAGAGAGCGGTTGTATGTGTTTCCGCTTTGCCGACATTCTTTTTTGGCAACTGCCATGGCAGCTGAAGTTGACACGGCACGGGGATCCTTGCCACCAGTACCAGCAGGAGCACCAGTAGCCGTAGCAGGAGCACAACCAGCAGGGGAAGAGTCAAAGACATCGCGGTTGCATTCTCGTTCTGTCACAGCTCGGATTGTGTACCACACGGACCCATTCCAGTACACTGAGAGAAAGGAAATGAATGAAACTTTTAAGTGCAGAAAGCGAGGAAGCGAGACAAATGCAATTCCGGTGTAAAAGTAAAGAACGAGAAAGGAAGAGAGTGCCGTTACACACTCGCATACATTGCCAGACTGGCAGAAAGATCACACACACACAGAGAGCTATTGGTATAAATGGAAAGTAAAAGTAAATAGGAAAATAAATAAAAAAAGAAAGAGACAATGAGAGAAGAACATTGCCAGGCTGGAAGAAAGATCACACACACAGATAACTTTTGGTATAAATGGAAAGTGGAAGTAAATAGGAAACGAAAGAAAGAGTGTAAGAAAGAAGGAGAGAAGAACATTCCCAGTCAGCGAGAGCTTTAAGAGAGAAAGAGAGAGCTGCACACTGCACTCAGAGAAATAATCTTCACTAATAAATAAACTATTAACTATTACTGAATAATAATAATATTTAATATCAATAAATAATTAACATATTTTAAAAACCTTTCTAATTAAAAATCACCATTCTTTGCTTTCCCCATCTACACTCATTCTTCTTTTTTCACCACTCATTGCTTTCTCCCTCTACACTTATTTTCTTTTTCCCATCAACACATTTTCCTTTCCCATCATCACATTTTTTCGCTCAGTGCTTTAGCCCCCTCTGGTCATGTGAGTGTGTGTGTGTTTACGTATCGCTCACCTTGGCAACATCTCGTAAATGTTGAACTGTATCTTGGGTATTTTCATTCGTGACTTTGGGCTCCTCTTTCTCTGTCCTCCTCCCACATCGTTCTTAAACTCATCAGCGCCCAGCATAAATATTTGAAATTTTATGCAGTTTTTAAGGTTGAAATCTCAATAGTGGGGAAGCAAAGAAGAAATGGTGGCTGAAGGCACGTTGCACTGACTCGTACTCGTATTTTGTTGCCCACTTTGAGGCGCGAGCGATGGGGTAATCCTTTTTTGGATGGGATAAACAACTCGCTTTTTGGAGATTTTTTTGCCAAGCGAAGGGGCACACACACACATACACATAAACATGTATATATACATGAATAAACTACGGTCGTCCCCCGTATAAATTTTCCCAACTAACTGCGTCACATTTTGCATAAGTGATGAGATCGATTTCCGTTGATGTGCGTGATGGCGAGGCAAGAAGAAGCAGAAGCTGGGCATAATAAAGAGGAGAGAGGGAGAGAGAAAGAGCAAGTGGAGACTGGAAAGCTTTAGAAGGGAAAAGGGGGAGTCGGTAAAAGAGGGGCCTTAAAACCCCCCAAAGTTTCGAAGCGAAGAATCTGAGGCTAACAAAAGTTGCCAAAGATTGTCAACAGTTATTGCTAGTTGGTTGGTGGGGGGAGGGGTAGTGGGGCGCGGCATGGATTGGTAGTTGCAAAAGGGTGGTTGCGGGGCCAAGGCAACCTTGCAACAAAGTCTCCTCCGTGTGTGCAGCAGCAGCAGAAAATAAGCCAAAAGTGCCATAAAATGTTTGCACAGAGTTTTTCGGGAGTATAGTTTGTTTTTCTTCTTTTTTTCATCTTCTTCTTCTTCACTCACAGCTTTTCCATAGATTTTTCCTCTTGGCTCCCTCGCCTTATTTACGTTTTTACCATTTTTATACACGTCATTTATTTGGTCCTTGGCGGGTCCAAAAACCCAACTAAACCGTAATTTTTCTTCATCTTCTTTTTTGTTGGTTGACTTTTCCTTGACTTTGTTTTGCTTCACAAAGGAGAGGTTAAGAAAAAGTGCAACAGAAGACTCAATGGGACAAGGAATAAATATATTATATATAGCATTGAGCAAGTTCTATATAAACTTATAAAAAATCACAGATAATTGAAATATTAAGCCCTTTATAAAGTCTGCAAACTTTAACCTTAAAATGATCTATATTTTAAGAGGTTTCTCTATTTTTAATTCATTTGTTTTTTACCTTTGAATTACTGCTGCTATATAATACTAAAAAATTAAGATTAATACTGATAATACTGTTTTCTCAGTTTATTGTTTCATTTCCAGCTTCCAGTTGCCCTTCCAGCTGCCACTTGCCACGTACTTTTTTTTAGTGTGACCAGCAAACAAACTGAATCATTTATGATTTTGTTTGTTGAACTAAACTGCAGCAACAGGCAAAGGCGAAGGCTTCAAGGGTTGCTAAAAGCACCGGAAGCAGCACACATGACACATAAAAAGCAGCATGAAACTGCCCTTAACGAGCGCATAAATCCTTAACTGCCCCGCCCACTTTGCACACACACGAGGCATTCGTTTTTGTACCCTTCTTGAATTAAAAAATTCATTGCTCACCCTATAAACTTTGATTTTTCCCAAAAATTTCCATAAAAAAATATAAATATCAAAATATCGATATTAAAAATTAAAATTTCTGGTGCTAAAGAAGCTTGAGTTTCCCTTTTTCTAAGATTTTTACACACTAATTTAGTAAATAATTCAAATTTCTTGAATATTAAATTTTTTAGTATTTTATAAAAATAAATACTAAGAAAATACCAACAAATGCCTCATAAATTTTTCATAAATTAAGTAATTTAATTTAGTAAATAATTCAATTTCCTGAATATAAAATTCATTAATTAAATTTTTTTTAGTATTTTATAAAAATAAATACTAAGAAAATACCATTTTTTAGTATTTTATAAAAAAATACTAAGAAAATACCAACAAATGCTTTTTTCTTATAAATTAAATAAAGAATCCAATATTTATTTATCGAAGCACTAAAGACAATAAAAAACAAATAAAATTAATCATATAATACTATAAAAATATGCACCATTTCGATTTACAAATAAAACCGTCTGATAGCTCTTTTATACATTTAATTTTTCCTTAAAATTCCCAACCACTTTGTAGTCCTTCGGCTCAACTTATCCTTATCCCTTTTGCTGTAGCCTACTTTTTGGCACACCATTAATTTAATATGCAGCGCAGTAATGCATGCTACACACTCACACACGCACTCATGAGGCTGTGCAACTTTAAATGCTTATTTAATTGTGTTAAGTGTCATTTACACTCTTTTGCAGCCCCTCCTTCCCCCACCCCCACCGTTGGAGGCTCCTTTGCTGCGCCATTTTAGCGGCAAAAACTTTTAGCTAACATTTTAATTTATGTTCTTGCTGCTGCTGCTGCCACGCCCCCAAGGAGGGTAAAGACTCCGCCCTGCTTCTCAGTTGCCGAAATTAGTTTCAGTGCCGAAAGTTGGGGAATGTCTTCATTACGCGAAAGGAGAAGCAGGAGATTCTTCTTATCCTTAAGTGTACACACAAACACACACCCCACTTTTCGCTTTTCTTTGGTTTCTTTTGGCTTTTCACTTACTTACACAGAAAATTTTGTATTTCCCTTTTCCCTTTTAACCATTTTCCCTCACTACTAAAGTGTTGAGACTTCTTTTTTTTCCCGCGACTTGCTTTGAGGTTCCTTGAGTTTTCATAACTTTTTACATGCATAGACTTTGTGTGGCATTAATGTCAGTTGCATGTTTACTTGCTGAAAGCGAGAAAATGAAGAGTGGAAAGAAGGAGAATAAGGACACAAATCGTTCATATTTAAGGGGAATTTATTTGGTTCTTCAGAGGGTCCCATTGTGTCCTGTGTAGTCCTATTTAGCCTTGTGTTGTGTTGGCAAAGTTGGCAAGTGAGTGAATTATTGAAAAAGTTGTATGGATTCAGCAAAGTTTGTTTAGTTTTATTTTTATTTCTTACATTTCTCATATTTTAGAAATTTTCTTAAAATTTTTTTTAAATATTTAAACTTTCAACTCTAATTATTTGCCAAAGAACGTATTATTAAAAATTCTGGCATACCAGGGAAAACTTGCAATTACTCCTTCTGCCTTCTGTAGCTGTTTTCCTCTTGCTATTTTCCACTTTCCACCTCTTTTCCACCTCTTTTCCTTCATTATTCCTATTGTTTACTTTGCTGATTTGTGTTTTTTTGTGCTGTGTTGTTTGTTTGTTTGCACAAATACTTGCAAATATAGTTGAAAAAGGGCATTAGGATCGGCCTCTTGGCCTCTAATTTGTTGCACACATAAATTAAAAGGCCAAGGTAATAAATAACGGCTCATTAAACACACCCTCTAAACACACACACACACACAGCACAGCAAACCGGAAGAGACAGCGCCATAAAATGAACTTCCGCCTTTTGCCTGGAACTTTATTCGGACAGTTAGCTTGCCACGCCCACCTGCCGCTCATTGCCTATTTGTTTATGCAAATTGTTGTGCACAGCAAAGCACACACACACCCACACACACATTCACACACACAGCTGGCTAATGCCCTACCGCTAATTATACATAAATCCAGCGAGCTCTCATCTCATCGCTTTTATCTCCACCCCCCCACGATTCCTGTGTAAATTCTGCATTAATTAGCAATTAAAATGCATAAATGAGTAATGTAATCAATTAAAAATGCAGCGCTAATAAATTTTAAAGTTTGTTTTAAGCACCCACAAAACTTAATTGTTTAAAAACAAAACAGAAAATAAGCTTCTTGGGTAAATGAAGGTTTAATAATCCTGAAAAATATCAACTTCAGACTAGAGTTTCCCTTTCTAAGATTTTTACACACTAATTTAGTAAATAATTTAAATTTCTTGATTATAAAATTCATTATTTACATTTTTTTTAGTATTTTATGCAAATAAATACTAAGAAAATACCAACAAATGCCTTTTTTCTCATAAACTAAATATAGAAACCCATATTTATGCTTATTACTTAATTAATTAAGAAAAAAACATTTTTTTATATATTTTTTATATATCAAAAAATGTTTTTTGATAAACTAAAATATTTATTAAACACAAAATATATTAATAAATCAACTATAAGGTTTTTAAAAGAGTTAAATTAATATTTCTTAGTTGTAAATAATTTTTGGTTTCAATTTAAAAGCTTTAATATATTTTCTAGACTAATTATTATATAGAAAATGACAATTGGTCTCTAAAAATCTCTCTCTTCTTGAAGAAAATATATTTTTTTTAATGAAATAAAATATTAATGAAACCTTTAATATATAAATTAAGCTCTTAGTAAAATATTTGAATTATTCAGTTAATATTTCAAACAATTTGTTGGCTGGGTTACAAAACAAACAAACAAACACACATCCTGCCAGATTGTTGACATATGCTGATGACTGTATCCGTGTGTGTGTGTGTTGGTTAAGGTAAACACACACACACACACACACAAACACACAAACACATCCTAGATCCTCGGATAAATATGTGTTTATATAAATTACAATTAATTGAGTAACATTTCCAGTGAGCTCCGAACCCCAAAGTCAAACACACACAAGTGAAATGGTGTGAAATAATTTGCTGTAACCCGATGCACTCTATGATGCAAGGAGCCGGGCGCCAGGATATCCGCAAAAACTAATTAAATCTTGTTTATGCAAAATTAAATGCAAAAACGAATATTGCGCATACGCCCGGTGGGACAACACAAAAGGAGGAGATACGAACAGAGGGAGAGAGAGAGAGAGAAGGAAAGTAGCAAAGGGATGGAAATATACTTTTGTCACGTTCATAATTACATAATGTATTATGCAGATTTTGCATAACAATTTGGCAAGAAGAAGAAGGAGCAAGCAGCCGGGAGCCAGCCAAGGATTTCCACCTCCTTCAAGGAAAAGCCACTGTCGACAGCACAAATACCGGGCAAAAAAAAAGAAAAAAAGACTAAAAATAAGTGCAAAAAAGTGCAAAAGTACTGTGCTAATGGCTGAAGCACACTTACTCCATATTTTACCCTCTTTTTCGCTTTATCAATGGGCGGCGCTAACTTCCCCAAGGCTGGGCTGTGGCACCGTAAGAAAAAAGGCAAGAATTCCAATACTAAGCTTAATTATTTTCTAAAAATAATATTATACTTATTTTTATTATTTTCTAAATATAATATTTTTCTTTCAGACATTTTTAAGGACTATAAAAGGAATAATACTTTTAATGTGTTAATAAATTAATTTAAAGTGTTTTTCCATGTTTAGTAGTGTTAAAAGTTGTTAAATAAATTAAGTAAGCTAAAATTAAGACTTGCATCTTATAAAAACCACATAAAATGTATTAAAGAAGGTGATAAATTCATAAAATAATAATTTGTATTAATAAAAAACAATTTAAATGTGTTTTAAATATTTAGCAAACAATAAAAATACGTAAAAAATATGTTTTCCCTTTAAGCATGATCGTAAAACAATTTAAAACATTTATAAAACCTTTAAAAAAATGCTTTTTAAATGGTTAAAGTTTTAATTGAGGTTTTACAATTCATAAAACACACATTAAATATAATAAATAATATAAATAATACAATTAAATGTGTTTTAAATATTTAGCAAACAATAAAAATACTTAATAAATATCTTTTCCCTTTTAGCATGATCGTAAAACAATTTGAAACATTTATAAAACCTTTAAAAAAATGTTTAATAAATTATTTAAGTTATAATTGAGGTTTTAGCCACATGAAATATTAGAAATAATATAAATAATACAATTAAATGTGTTTTAAATATTAATTTATTCTAGAAAAATTACTAATAATATTTTTTAAACTAGAATTACGGAATTTAGGCCATAAAACTCACTTTGAATTTGATTGTTTAGAACACTCTTTATTATTTTGTTGAAATATTTTATAAATATTTTATTTAAATTATTTTTCAATATTTTAATATCTATTTTTCAGGCCCCACACAATTTTTTTTCGCCGTGTAACTGCTTTGGGGGACAGTGCAGTGCAGGGCAGCCGTAATGGCAGGTCAAGTGGGTTTTTGCTCAGAAAGTGTAAACGAAGTTGCAGCCACCATCGTCGTCGTCATCGTCATAAGGCGCAACTTAAGGCTGAGCTTACGTCACGTAAGGCGATACAGCTTCCCGTGGGTCCTGCAGCGAGTCCTAGTCCTGCTCCTGCTCCTACTCTCTCTCTTCTAAGGGAAGTGCTGAAGTTATGAGTGTCTGCCCTCCAGTTGGAAGTCACAGTCCTAGTTGGCATTCCCCGGGAAGTTAATAAAGCCGTAAAGTGGCAGAAATATGAAAAAGGTGCCTTATGACACCAATTAAGTGAATTTTCTCTCGTTTATTTCACTGCAATTATTTATCAATTATATTTTTTACATCTCTTAGAAAATAAAAATTCTTGCATTTTAAATGCAAAATCAAAGCTGCCAAAAATTCGTTTCGTTTGCTCTCACGTAAGGGATCATGGCTCTAAAACCAGAAAAAGCACGAAAAATGAATAAACAACGGCGAAAAAAAAGGAAAGCGCCAGATTTTCATGCAATTTGCATATTTTTCAGCAAATCGAGAAGGAGGGGAGGAGAGTCGAGGAAAGTGAAACGAAGGCAAACTCACGACACTCTTGTTTTATTTTTACTTTTTTTGTGGCAGTGGCCATACTGACCGAAAAAAAGAAAAAAAAATAACAGAAGCCTGGGGTGGTTATAAGGAGTATGCAAAAAGTGCAGCATGATGATGATGATGATGATGATGACGCCGCCCACGCCGTGTCTTTGTTTTATTAAGTACTTCTATTATTTTCCTTTTTTGGCCAACAACGACAACGACGACAACGACACGAGGACATCGTTCGTTGCCAAGAAGCAAAACTTTAGGTTTTTGGGCTGAAATATTTTAGGCAGAAGCAATTTCTTGTGCTCCTCTCGCTTTTTGTACCCTTTATCTAAGGGTTTTTTAGGTGTATAAGTCTTGAAGTCTTCAGGAACTCATTAAACGGGAATTAGTAAGCTTGAAATGAGTTTTTTTTAGCAAGACGGAGCTACTATAACTATTTGTGATTATTTCATTTTAAATAAATATTATACAAATGTAAAATAAATATTTTATGTATAATTAATATATATAAAATATTTATGGAGTCTAAATCTAAAAAGGTTCTTCATACAATGTTTGGTTGCATACAAATTCCAAGTTCTAAGCAAGTTTCCTTGTTAATTCAAATATTGTAAGAGATTTATTGAATTAATTTCATAAAAAAATTATATAATATATTTAAAGACCCAAATATTATATATAAATTAATTAATAAAATACTATTTTACAAGTCTAACTCAAAAAATTTTAGTTTAAAGTAAGCAAAGTCTATAAGGAGTTCTTAATGACTTTGCCTACTTTAAATTGCAAGTTGAAAAGAAGTTGATGATTTAATTTTTTTAATAATTTAACTAAGCTTAATTTTGGTATAAATTAATAATAAGAAATATTTTAAGGTATTTAATATAAAATATAAACTATCAAAGCCTAAAAACAACTCCTAGATGACTTTAAATATCAAAAGGAAGTACTTTCTATCAATAAATATATTTTCAAGATTTAAATAAAGCTTCATTTTTGTATTAATTATAATTAATAAATACTTTAAGGTATTTTTAAGATCCAGACACTTGACTAGACTGCTTTTAGTTGTATTTTTTTAGTTTTTGCCGCTGTTGTTTAACACAAAAGACAAAGTAGCACAAATTTGCAGCCAGGGAGAGGATGGGGCCGGCGACTGCCTGGGTTTCTGGGGCGGTCTTAAGGGGGCGTTTTCAGTAGGGAGGCGTGGCGGCTGCATCTTAGACATGCATGCCACTAGGCAGTAAAGTAGAAAGGCGCCAAATGAAAGGGTTTTCGGGGTGCAAGAAAGGGGCGAAGATACACAGAGAAAGAGAGAGAGAGAGAGAGAAGAAGAGAGGAAGAGAGTCAAGAACAAAAGAATCAACGCTTAACACAATTTTATACCCGCCTTGCTTCTGCTCCCTTCCCCTGCTCTTGGTTTTTAAGTTTCTCCTTTTTTTTCGTTTTCTTTCTCCTTTTTTCTTTTTCCTTTCTCTTTCCCCTTCTTGCCTTCTTCCTATTTTGCTTTCTTTTTTGGTGTCACAGGCAGAAATAGTGTTTTGTCCCACTTGGGAGGCCTGTCCCACATGTTTCTGGCCGAGGACGAAAAAGGAGGCGACACGAGAGGATGTGTCGCCGCCGCTGCTGCCGCTGATAGAATTTATTTAGTTATGCACACCTTCATTTTAAGTCCTTTTACGTGTTACACGAATACACTTTTAAGTGCATGTGTGGGGGGGATGGGGGGAAGGGGTCCTGCCTCCTGCCAGGATTTTTAGTGTCAGTAAGAAATCACAGTTGCAAAAAAATAGGAAAAACAACAGCAAAACCCCCCCCCCCAAAAAGTTTATTGACATCTCGGAGAGACGACAAATAAAATAGAAAATTAGCAGAAATACAAAAACAATTAAGAAATAAACCATTTTATACGATTTTTCAGGGAAAAGGTTAATGAGTTCTTGGTATTTAAAATTTTTTAGTATTTAATAGTATTTAAATTGTTGTAGTATTTATTAGTATTTAAATATTTTGGTATTTATTAGTATTTAACATTTTTTAGTATTTCTTAGTATTTCAAATAAGAACTTTTCTGTGATCCTAAAATTGTCTTTAAAATGCAATTTCTATCATTAAAAATTTGTTTTCCTGTTTTATAGAAATTAAATTAGAAAATTTCCTACATAATACAAAATATAATAAATTTTGAACAACATTTTATTTATAGTTTGCTTTTTTAAAAGGTTTTTATAATATCGATCATTTCGACAAAATTGTATTTATTTTTAGCTTTTTTTAATTGTTTTTATAATATTTAAAAGCTGAGGAGCTTTAAGATGATATTTAAATTTTCTTTAAAATTTAATTTCTTTAAAGTTCAAGCGTTCAAATATAATTTTTTCTGTTTTATTAATTTCTATTTTTTTATAAAACAAAATACTATCGAAATATTATCGACAACGATTATTTCTGATTGTTTTAACAGACAAATTTGAAGAAATATTTAAATGATCTCTAAATTTTATTTAAAATTAAATATTTTCAGGCTCTTGTGTAGATTTTAGCCCTTTTTTGATTATTTTAATATTTAATTTTAAATAAATTTTCACATGTTCCTTGACTTTTATCAAAAATTAAATTTTCTTCAAGTTCAAGCCTACAAAAAATCCCTTTTTCTTTGTTAAAAATTCCCATTAACCATATAATACTCAAAAATTGTATAAAACTAATGCAAAATACTACTTAATCCTGAAAACTGATGATCTCCCTTTTGTTTCGAGCCCTAAAATCGGTTTCTGGGTCATTTGAGCGCCGCAATGCGCGCGTTGACTTGAGGCCCCGCGAAAGTGAATGAGCTGCAGGACCCCTTCACGTGTCACGGTCAGTGCAGAGAGTACACACACACACATACACATACACACACATCCTGGCCAAAACTGGGCAACATTATATATGCCACAAACACCATCAGGCGGGGGCATGTGAGGCACAGGACACAGGGCACAGGGACACCCACAGGGGAATACTCGTACATGTGAATGCGATACCCAGATGAGCGTTCATAATGTGTGCTTAATTATCGCTGAAGATATATACGCTTTCCACAGTCGCATTGCTGTTGGTTTGGAGGGAAAATCTGGCCAGGTTTTTGGAGGGAAAAATTAAAGGGATATTTAAGTAGCTTTTTTATTTGGGATTTTCTTTTTAAATATTTATGTTTGTGCTTTTGTGAGTCTTATTCTTTAGTTTTATCTTTATCTCAATTTTATTAAAATTTCTAGCTTTAGCTTTTTCTAAATTTTACCTTATTTACACCTTAATATTTATCTATAAATTAACAAATTAATATTATAACCAAAATGGCATAGAAAAAGGTCCCTTATTTCTTGAAAATTTCCTTTTTGAAAGATTATTTTATGATATTTTTATATAAGATTATTATGTGAAATATATTATTATTTCTGCAGGTTTTTAAACTTAAAAGAATTAATAAAGAAAAACAGGAACTCTATTTATATTTAAAAAATTAACCGTATATTTAAAAAGCATAAAAACAAATTAAATTAAAATATTATAACCAAAATGCCATAGAAAAAGGTCCCTAATTTCAGGAAAATTTCCTTATTAAAGGATTATTTTATGTACCATGGCAACATAATAATTATATTAAATATATATTATTTCTGCAGGTTTTAAATCACTAAAATGGAATAATTAAAGAAAAATATTTAAAAAAAATAACCGTCATTTTTTAAAAACAAATTAAAATTGTTTCCCTTTTTTTCCTTTTACCTTTGGCTTTTTTTGGGTATTTATTTGTCTTTTTTTTGGGGCAGCACTGACCAAAAGAGAGGAGGCTAAAAGGGTAACAGGGGTGTAAGCATCTCAGTCTGCGAGGGGGGCTTGTTTGAGGCTGAGCCCTGAGGTTGCTGCAACCTGTGTGTGTGTGTGGGGTGTGTGTGTGTTCAAGTTTGTTTAATGTAAGCAAGTGTTGCATGCAAATATTTGCAACGAGACTTTCACTATTCCCCCCGTCCGTCCCCCCCTTTCGACCAACTTACCATCCCCCTCATATGTTTAATAATTCAGTAGGCCGCCGCCTCTGCCTAGCTGGCTTTTTGCAAATATTTCGAATTTTCTTAATTGCTAAAAATCACAAATGTGTGAGAGTCTCTGTGTGTGTGTGTGTGTGTGTGTGTGCTTTTGCGGGAATTGCGGTTGAGGTGACACAGTGGCGTCCCAAAAGGGGGTTGTAGGGGAGGTCTGACTTTGATTTTTGCCGGTCACTTACACACACACAGAAAGAGAGAGAGAGAGAGAGAGCAACACACATTGGAAGCACACCGTTTGAAAGTTTTGCAAAGAAGTTTGTTTAGCTAATATTTGGGAATTAGTTCAAGTGGCGTTCTGGAAGTTAAGTTGAAAGCCTTCCTTGGTGGCAGGGGTGGCAGGGGGGTGGTTTTATGAATAACTTATGCCACAAATGCCTCAATCTGCTTATTGTTTACAAGGGGAAGAAAAGGGGTTTTCCCCATTTGCTGAGGTGGCACTTCTTCTTCTTGTTCAATGTTTGGCACAAATATTTGCTCATTAAACATTCAGTGGCCTGTCAGGGGTAGGCGAAAGTTTGACTCTTTGGGGAGTGAAGGGAGGTGCAGAGGGGGGATGGAGAGCAACAATAAGGAAATTGCATTCAAGATTTATAACTTTAAAATCAACAAACCGAAAACTATGGCCGCAGGCAGTAAGAATAACTATTGCCAAGTCTCTAAAGATTTTGCCAGCCATCAAAATATGGAGAATATTTTTTATTGTTAAAAAAAAAGAAGGAAAACTTTAAATTAAAGTATTTTTTATTTTGTATTATTATTTATTATTATTAAAAAAATGCAGGCAGAAATGAAATACTTAAAGGGATAATTGTTTTATTATTATAAAAAGAAGGCAGAACTGAAATTAAAGTATTTTTTATTATTTATTTGTTTATTTATTTATTATTATTGAAAAAATGAAGGGGGGAATTAATTAAGGAAGAACTTCAATTAAAGCTTTAATTTTTATTTATTTAGAAAGAAATAAGTTGTAGTACTTTAATTTAATTTCTTTGTTCTTTGTTCAAATAACATTAAATTCATATAAAATTAAAGCAGAATTAAGCAATCAATTAATTTAATTTAGTTTTTCTGTAAAGAAACATAAATCTTAGCTTTCTAAGAATTTTTAAAAGTCTTTCTTTAACTTTTCTAACTTCTTCCCAAACATGATTTTCCTTCCCCTTTAAAATCTAACAACTCCTTTAGATTTCAATTAATATTAATTACCTTCTGAAGTCCTGGAAAATATTATTCCCTTAATTAAACCATAAAACCAAAGATGCAGACCAGAAAACATGGTTTGTTTGTCAATTCAAGCGGAAATTCAGGGGACAATCTTAACCAGATGCTTTTCTGTTGCTAATGTAATGGAAATAATTCTGACATTGAGACACGGAAAATGCTTATTTATGAGGCCCACAAAAAAAAACAAACACAAACTCAAATTCAAACTCCACAAAATATCACTAAGCAATGACAAAACAAAAAAAAAAAGAAACAGAAAAAAAGATTGCATAAGCCGAGGCGACATCAGCGTTGTAGGCTGGCTCAACTTGTGAAAATGTGGAAAATGTGCGCTGCTCTTGTATGGCCCGAAAATCCCTCCCGTTTAAAGTGTGTGTTCGTGTGTGTGTGTGTGTGTGTGTGTGTACAAAAAGCGTGAGTAACATAAACAACAACAAAAGCAGCCACAATTCAGCAACTGACGTCTCTAACCGAAGAGAAAACACGGAACAGTGGCCACCGAAATTAAGGCATAAACACCCCCTAAAAATTCAACTGTGCGTTAAATTTTCAATTGTTTTGGTTAAAAACTTGATTAAAATTATTTTACTTCTATAAAATATTAAGTATTTGTATTATTTGTTAATAAATATGAGAAGAAATTATGGTAAATTGGTTTATAAATCGATTAATTTTCTTTAGCATAAAACCCCCTAAAAACTCAAGTGTGCGTTTAATTTTCAATTGTTTTGGTTATAAATTTCATGAAAATTATTTTATTTCTATAAAATATTAAGTATTTGTATTATTTGTTAATAAATATGATGAGAAATTATGGTAAATTTGTTTAGAAATCAATGACTTTAATTTTATGTAACTTTTCCTGGTTTTAGTTTGTTTATAAAGCGTATTATGATGATTAATTTTAGAAAAACAATTTATGTTCAGCTAAAAAAATATATTTTCTTGTTTATTTCAAAAATGTATAGGGATTTTCATTCAAATTTATAGTTTTAGAAAAATCGAAAAGATTCAAGCAGCTTTTCCATTCTAAAAACGTTTTTTAAGGGTTAATTTTAGGAAAACTATTTTTGTTCGCCAAATAAAATTTAATTATCATAAGAAAAAATGATATAATGGAAAAAGGTGTCGTAAAATTATATAAAAATCTTAATTTTTATGGAAAATTTACCTTCATAATTCCTGTTTTCTTTTCCAAAAACGTAATTCAGAGAACCCTAACATTTTCAGATCAAATTCCTTATCAAAAACATATAGTAAAGGACAATTTCAGTAATACGATATGCCTAAGCAAGTAAAATTCATTATTTATAAGACAACTATTTTTGTATTAAAAATATTTCAAGTAAAGGCATATTTTAAAAGCCTAATTCGTGTTCAGCAAGTATAACAAGATGTTTTATAAATATTAATGGGAAAATATGAAAAATAAAATGTATAAAAAATAAAATATATATAAAAACTAATAAATATCAGTAAAAAAAATATCAGAACTTAAAGAATTTCAATTTCCAATGTAAAACTTAAAAAAAAACTCTTTCTTCCCACTTCTTCTTATAAATATTAATAAAAAAATATAAAAAATAAAATAAATCAAAAATAATAAATATAAATATAATAAATATAAGTATAACAAATATCAGCATTTAAAGAATTTCAATTTTCTATTTTCCAACAATTTCCAGCTTTAATAAAAATCATTTTTGTCCCACTGTGCACGGTGTGCATTGGGGCAACCGCATGCCAAAAGCGGAAGTGGCATTGTTAAGCGGTTTATGTGCCACATGTGTGCGTCTGTCTGTGCTTGTGCATAGGTATTGGTGAACACACACGCATACAGCCTCCCACTGAGTGTCTGCCTGTCTGTGTTTGTGTGTGTGTGTGTGTTTGTGTGTGTTCGCCCGTGTGTGTCTATGTCTGTTCATCCGTCTCCTGTTGTTGTGCCTTTGCCATGCTAAGCACGTATTTCCGGCATAGTTTTTGCATTCGTTCTAACCCCGCTTTTCCGCTTTTCCTCTGCTCACAGCTTCCTTTTCCCCACGCTTTAGGCTCGTTTTGTGACCCCGAAAGTAACCCCACAATTTCTCAACTCAACTCAACTCAACGTCTCGTCTTCACATCGTCCTTTCTGCCTGCCTGCCTGCCTGACTGCCATTAGCTTATCCACTTTTGGGCACTTGGTTTTGGTAATTTTAAGTTTTGGCCATAAATCGCATCTAGCGTGTATTTATGATAGATGCAACACCAAAGTCCTGCCAGTCCTGCCAGTCCTTCCTTTCTTCCTTGCGCATTGAGCTGCTAAATTGCGCAATGACTTGAGATTGAGTTGATTTAGGAAAAAAGGAAGAAGACAAGCTAGTGTTCTAGCTACTTCCTTTCCCGTTCTGCCTTTCAAAGGCTTCCTTTTCCATTCTCCCTTCTTCATCAAAGACTTCCTTTTTCTTCTCCCCTGCAAATATAACGCATACGCCACGTATGACTCTGGGTAAAAAGGATAAACAGCCGCATAAATGTCTGGCTGAGTGTGTGTTTGTGCCAAATGCCATAACAATAAATCGCAGTAAATTCAATTGATGGCAACAGGCAAAAAGAAGGAAGAAAGCAAAAAATAGAACAAAATCCCCTTTTTGCAACTAACTAAATTCAAACACTTAACGCCTTCTGGCAGATGCCAGCAGATACACCAAATATACCCTTAACCCCTGACGGCCCTTGGCCAGTCCACTAGCTCTGACATTCCGATGAAAACAAAAAACTGAAATATATATAAAAAAAAAAACAAAAGGAAGAAGGAAAAAATATATCTAAAAAACAAAAGGAAGAAGGGGAAAATATACAAACAAAAAAATAAAATGAAGAAGCCGCCCTAGGAAAGACGAGAAATTCGAATGAAAAAATGCCAAACACAAAAAAAAATACAAGAGGGGAAAAAAATTCACTCAATATTGCTCGCAGTTGAAGTCCCTCCCGCCGACGTCAGACAAAAGCCAAAACACAGAAGGCCAAGAACAAGCAAACATACACACACACATACACCAGTTAACATGTTCCAGTTTACACACAGAGTCAAAGTAATAGAACGCACAGCCAAGAGTTTAAGTTTTTAGGGGGTTTTTTATATAGTTTTTAAGGGTTTTCAAGGAAACAAATGTATGTAAAATAGTAAAATAGTTTTACTAATAAATGGTATTTAAGCTTATATAATATATTTTAACAAGTATTTGTTCTTGTTATTTTTAAGTGTTTCTATTAAATTCCCTTAATTTTCATTAACAATCACTTCTTCATCATTTTTTTAAAGTGATCTTACTTTAGCAGCACTTTAGTGTGGCAAGGTCACACTGTATCCTAATTTTAAAATCCTAAAACAGAAAGGTCACACTGTATCCTGCTCTTAAAATCTTAAAGATAAAGTTTTAGGGGGTTTTTTAAATATTTTTAAGGCATTTACCAGAAAATAAATATATATAAAAATTTTCTAAACTAAAAAATTACATTTAAGCTCAATTAATATGTTTTAGGAAGTATTTATCTTTATTATTTTTAAGTGTTTCTATTTAATTCCCTTAATTTTCATTAAGAATCACTTCTTCATCATTTTCTTTAAGTAACCTTTAGCCACACTTTAAGTGGCAAGGTCACACTGTATCCTGATTTTAAAATCCTAAAAAAATAAGGCCGCACTGTATCCTGCTCTTAAAATCCTAAATAACTAAAAATTAAAAAAATTACATATAAGAGAACTATATTTTTAAGATCAACTATTTGCAACTGTGAAGGTTTAACAGTTTTCAACGCTTTGGCAGCTCTCAAGGGATATATGGCAGGCAGTGAAAGTTGAGCAAATGTTTTGACTTGCGGCCAAAGTTGAAAGGGGATTGAAAGTTGGTCTTTATTATTATTTTTTTTAGGGATTACAGGGTAGCAGGCACTTAAGCTCCCAAGTCATTTCCTCATTTGAAAATATTTTTAAACTATTTTATTTTATATATATTTTCCTCACTGATTACGTATAGTTTAATTTTATTTTTCTTTTTTTTTCGCGCATTTTAAATGTGTGTGTTTGTGGCAGGACAATTTCTTTCGCTCACAGAAAAAAAAGGCCAAAGTGGGGGGCGGGGCCGGTCGATTGTGGGCGGCGGAAAGTGTTTCCATGTGTGCTTGTCAGCCAGTCACTCGACCAGTCAATTAGCAGCGGACGCTTTTCAATTACAGGCCTGGCGAAAAGCCCGAAGCTGCCAAAGAGACAGAGAGAGGGCAAGCGGATGGGTAATAGAGTTGTTGGCCAAATCCAAATTTACATTTGTCACCAGCAATGTGGGCCACACAAAATGGGCCAAAGGCCGTTAAGTAATCCTGAAGGCAGATGTCCCTCAACTAATGTGGCAAGTGGCAGTCATTTTTTTTTTGTTTACTGGGCTTTTAATGTTATATCCGTTTGCTAATTGTTGGTCTACTTTTAAAGGCTAGTTTTTATTGTAATTTTTTTTTATATATTTATATTTTTTTAACTAGTTTTATGGCTTTAGTAATTTTCCTAGGGATCAAGTCACTAAGCCTTCGATTAAATAACTTTCTATATTTAGGAACTTTCTTTAAAATAATTTCCTCAAATGATTTTGCCTTGAATTCCCAAAGAAATTCTTAAAAATAAAAAGACAAACAAAAAACTGGTACTTTAAATCGTTTTAATTATTGTTTGTTTATTTTTAAAGAGTATTTTATTATATTTATGTTTATAAACCAATTTTAAGTACCTAAGAAAGATTAAGCAACTCAGGAACTTTCCTTAAGAGCATTTAAATTTTTTTTTAAATTTTTATTAAATATATATTTTTTATACATGTTTTATGTAAGATTTAGAATTTAGAAATTAGCTACTTTCCTTAGAAGCAATTCACCAAGCCTCCGTTAAAGTTACTTAATCCTTGGCTTGAATTCCCCCAGAAACTAATACTTTATATCGTTTTAATTATTGTTCTTCTATTTTTAACGAGAATTTTATTATATTTATTTTCATATACTTTTTTCTAAGTAACTAAGAAGGATTGAGCAATTTTGCAGCTCTCCTTAAGAGCATTTCCCTAAACTTCCTTGACAAGCATCCCCAAAATTAAGCCTTTTAAATGAAGTAGTTATTAATTATGCTAATAACAGGTAATTTATGGGAAACCAATCACAAGTTATGTCCTCTTGATTACACTATCTAAAATACATATAAACAAAATATAAAAATATATTAAAAAATATAAATTAATGATAAATACCATAGCTTATTTCTTGGGCATATTGAGTGCATATCCCCCATCGTTTTCAATCAAGAATTTCAAGATGTGCAAATTGTTTACAGATTGTTCAATGACGCTGTCCACATTGCTAACTGGTATAAGGTTGCGCATTGCGTATTTCACCTGAGTTTGGATCTCCTCCAGGGTCGCGAAAGTGCAATCCTCGGTGCTTGTCAGGCTCTGAACGGCCCGAAGGACATGACGATTTACCTTTGTGGGTACACCAAATTGATCCATCTTATTGTTTGTGTTGTTGTTTGTACAAATTTATGGCAAATAAAACATAAATTATGGATTTTCCGAAATATTTGTGTGCTTTTTAGTTGAATGAATGATTTGATATGGAATGAATGAACATTAAAGTCATGGCTGAGACGTTACATATCAGGGTCTTGTCTTGGCCTACTTGACTACAGTTTTATTTCTGTATTTTTATTTTGTATTTTTTTTTTGTATTTTTTCGGTATTTTCGGTATTTTTTTCGGTATTTTTTCGGTATTTTTTCGGTATTATTTTCTGTAAAACCTTTTATTTATTTTGATTTCCGACTCCCTTGAAACCTGCCTCATCTTTTGCTCTCCCTTTTCTTTCCCTTTCCCTTTCCCTTATTTTATTTTATTTTTTTTTTTATTTTTATACATTTTTTTGCTTTGCTTTCCTTAATGAGCCTGGCAATTTCCTCATTAACCCATTACGATGTGTACGTCATTTTAAATTGGGTTTTATTTTTAAATTCTTTTGGGGTAATTCAATTACAAGCGGGGTAAATCCCTTAATCATATGAATATTCATTATAACTGACCAAGCGAGCAAACAACGCGTCGGCTCTAAAGGGTCTCTGTGTGTGTGTGTGTGTGGTGAGAAGGGGGTGAATTTTCCGAGGGGTAAAATTGGGTGGAAGGGAAGCTACTGGGGGGCTGTGCATCGATGCAGATGCATTTACCGCACAACTTCCGCCGCAATGGCGGCGTTCCATCGGCAAAAAGACGGAAGTTCACATTTCTGACAGCTTATTGCATGGACATGTGAGTCCCAGAGGTGGGCGTTAAATTATTCAAAAATATATAAGAAAAATAAAGTAAAATAAAGAATTTACAAAATAGAAAAAAATAGGAAGTAGAAAGATTTAAAATACATCAAAATCTATTTAAATATATCGCTATGAATTGAAATATAACAAAATTTATTGGTTTCTTATCGAAATATAACGAAATATATCGAATTTATATTAGTATAACAGTATTACAATATTTATTTTATAAAATATATAAAAATATATTGAAATATATCGCTATGAATTGAAATATAACAAAATTTATTGGCATTATATCGAAATATAAGGAAATATATCAATACATATCGAATTTATATTAGTATACATTTTCTTACAATATAAATTTCATAAAAATGTATCGACTCAAGTGAAAATATATCAAAATACATCGAAATATAGAAAAGTTTTTCGAAGTCTAATAAAATATAAATAAATTAAAAAAAAATACAAATCTTCAATAAATCTTTTCGATAATTAAAGATTTTTACTTTGCTTCTGTATATCGATAGACTCTGTATGTATATCGATATTCACATCTGTGGATATGTGGAAAGAACAACTCCTGTCTTTAGCATTTTCTGCTGGTGTCAGTTGCCATGAAGACACTTCATTTTTCGATGGGATACGCCTCCTTCTTGGTCTGCAAATTAATTGAAAATGGTCCTACGTGCAGCTGTATGAGTGCTGTGTGTGTGGTGTGTGTCTGTGTGCGTGCAAGGACGAATGCACACGTAGGCCACATTAATGCATGTTTTACAATCGCACACGCCTCTCACAATTTCTTACGGCCAACTTTTGGGGAAAACTGTACTTAATGACACTCGCCATAATGCATTTAAAGCGCTTCGCATTCGCATTCACATTCACATTCCCATTCCACTTTGCCATTCCCATTCCCATTCGCATTCTCAATTTTATTGCCAACCAAATGGCCAGGATAATGCCATGTATGTCTGTGGATATATATCCGCTTTGTCAGCTTCCTTATACCTTATATCCTTGCCAGGATGTCGTCAGCATTGAGACAGTGAATAACCAAAGAATATTTAAAAGGGAAGATCCCTGCAGTTGAATCCTGGGTGGGGTTAATTGTGGTCTTTAAGGATATTCTAGGAATATTACTTAAAAAGTTTGCTTAGAACTTGAAGTAAATTTGTAGTAAATATTTTTATTTATTTATGAAATTTGGGATTAGTTAATTACCTAAAAAAAACCCAAATTATACTAAATTATCTGCCTAAATAATTATGTAAATTTGTAATAAATTCTTTGGGTTATTTATAAGATTTATAAAACATCTATTTTACCTCTAAAACCCTAGGAATTTCCCACAAATTAAAACCAAGACACACGATTCAAAAACAAACTCCTTTAAAACTTGAAACATTTAAAAACTTTCCTGGTATTTTTGCAATTTAATGCGACATTTAAATGTCAAATGCGAGTCCTGTTTACTACTTTCGCTTCTGTTTGCTGGATTTTGGCAATGTTATTGCTTTTCTTTATTTATTTTTTGTGCTCTTTTTTTTACCAGATCGTTTGCATAGGCCATAAAAAAAAGTTTTGGCCCCCAGCTTCCCAAACTAAGCACGTGTCCTGCAGAAGTTCTCTCCCTGGACACACGAAAAAAGTTCACAGGTAAGAGGAGGAGGGAAAAGGAGGGTAAAGTTGAAGCAAGGACAGTGCCGAAGGATGCAGCAATTGAATTTAAATGAAAAATCCATTTAATTGCTTTAATTAATGGTGGCATGTCCCCACGACTCAGTCTCTCTCTCTCTCCTGCTGCTGTTTAAAGATTTTCTTTTGGGGAAACCAATGAATTTTAATTGAAAATCGATCAGATCGAATTTTTTTTGCCTGAAGAATTTTATATACATTTTCTTCTTGGCTTTTTCTTTAAGCCTTAGGCTCAACCCTTTCATCAAATATGCCCAAAAGCAATAACATAAATTAAATTGCTGGTTATTAAGTCATAAGCGATTTCGATTCATAGTTCCCTGGGCCACTCATGAATCATGAATCACCCCACCCATTCGATTCAATTCGATTCGAACCATGACTTGAGCAATTATTGAATGAGAGAGAAAGGGGAGAGAGAGGAAGAGGAAGTGACCGCCATGGTCGTGGGATTGGGCTGCCATTAAGTATTGATGGCTCTAAATGCTGACGGTAACTACATTGGGCAATCGCTTCATTACACCTCAAATCACACACTCACACACACACACACTGAGGCACACCTGATCCTGTGAAAGTCATTTTCCCTGTCAATTGGCCAAGCCCTTCAATAATTCAGAGCTGCTCCACCTTCGAGGGGTTCTCTTTCTTTCTTTTTTTTGCGCTTTAGTAAATCTTTGCTTAACCCCCCAGCTTGAACTTTGGCCGCAGCTTGTTGACCTTCTCCTTGTCATATCTCCCCTCCAACTTTACTCTCTTTACTCTCCTCTCTTTTATCTCCCCTTTCCCCTTTTTTTCCTTTATTTATTTTCCTCTCCTTCTGTTTTTTTTTTTCATGTTCGCCTCAACACCTCAAGTCAAGTGAAATCAACTGTCATGCAGTTTTAAACAGTTTACGGGGCGTATGAGCGATATTTGCCGAGGCCCTTGCCAGTTTATTTCCCTCCCTTCCCGCTCCCTTCCCTTCCTTCCTGCACCTCTTTACCCCTGTGGATTTTCCCCCTCTTGGATTTCTCCCTCCCGGGCATTTTCTGGTTACTGGGTAGAATATATGAGAATCAGCTCAACGCTTCCGCGATTGATTTCATGCGAGTGTAGGTCGTCGCATTGCCAGCGGTTAGGGGTCACAGGGCTGCCGAAAGGGGGGGAAGGATTTTCCCCTCGAGAGGTGGTCCGGGGGTTAACGCTCAGCGAGACAGGAAATTTAATTACAAGACAAAATGTCGACGATATCGCACAATATAAATACGAAAGGCAAGCAGACGGCACAGTACATTGAGCACTGAGGAGATACATTGGAAGAAATCACTCCAGAGATGCCTAAAATTTCAGTAATTCAATTTAAATTAATATTATAATAATTAAAGCCAATTTTTTGATTATACAAAATATATAAATTATTAATTTAAAGCATAATAAATATATAAATATCAATTTAATGTAATTAAAATATAAAATAATAGAAATAATAGAAATAATACATAAAATAATAGAAATAAAATATAAAACAAAAGAAATACAATATAAAATAAATCTAATAAAATATTTATGAATCTTAAAAATATAATAAAAATACTTACTTATTTATTTTTAAGTAAATTTCAGTACAATAATTAATAAATAAATTTAATAAATAACTTTCAATACAATAATTTATGAATAAGCACAAAAAAACTATTTTTAAGAATGGTTTTAGGCTTCTTCGTATGTCTAAAGTTCTGTTTTTGCTTTAATTTAATTTTAAACAAATTTTCTAAGCCTTTAAAATTGAATAATCAATTTTAAAATTGTTTTCCAAGCCTTTTAAATTGAATAATCAATTTTAAAATTGTTTTTCTAAGTTTGTAGCTCTTAAAAACCATTTAATATGAAATATATTTTAAAATTTTGTATTGAAATATAAATAATATTTAAAATTACCCAAGAAGACTCCATTTTCTTTTTGTGTATGAAAATGTTTGGCCTGGTAGGTGATATATATGCACAATAATATGACAGTTTGTTGGCTGTTGCAGTTTTCCTTGGGGCTTTTCGCAATATTGGCAACAAACTTTGCCGCGATTAACACACTCACACAAACACATACAAACGTACACGATTTCCATTGCCATTTTCCAACCCTCTCCCCCAGGGTTTAATGGCGGAATGAATGATTTTCCCAAGCTTGTTAGCCTCGACTTAAACTCTGGCCTCGGTTTCCGTTGCCGTTGCCGTTGCCATTTCCGTTTCCGCTACTTCCCCTGCCCCTCGATTGGTATATTTTGGAATATTCAATGTTTCATATGCTAAACTCGCCTCAGTAAATTGTGTTTAAATTGCAAATTGGTAAATGGTGTTGCCAGTATTTTGACAAAACCGAAATTCAAACTGGCAGAGCAACAATGATAACAAAAATGACAGAGATATGGATAGAGAAAGAGACAAAGAGAGAGACAGAGAGAGTGAAAAAGAGATGGGGAAAGGAAATTGGCGAAAACTTATAGTCACAATGCACTATGGTCCAGCCGACCACTTTGGTTGGCCAAAATCCATTTTTTAAAAGTTAAACAAATTAATTGATTTTGGTATGGATCGATTGGAAATAGAGTGACCATCAACGTGCCACAATCAAAATCTTCATAGGTGGCGCCACTTTCTCGCACGGAGCGGTTAAAGTCAGCAGTTTCTTCGCAAGCTAGCAGACAAGGAAAAAGCGTGAAAATTTAGACAATTCTTAAACTAAAAAAACTCAACAAAAAATAAGAACTTGATAAATCTTTAAAAGGAGTTTGAATCAATGGGGTTTGTATTATATATTTAAAGTTGTAATATGTTCATAGTAGTTGTAATGTCTTTATAGTTCGGTTTTGAAGTGTGTCGTCTTAAAAAAAAAATTTTTTGTTTAAACCTAATATTTAAAAAGGTAAAAGTAGTGAATGTCACCTAGTTTCACCTAGAGACCTATTGTGTGTTGTAGAGTATTTAATTCTTGTTCGATTGCATATAGTCTGTAATGCCACTTTTGACCACATTTCTTGAAATTTTCAATGAAAAATTACCTTATTTTGTATGAAAATGGCATCTTAAATGCGTTAAAAGTGTCTTTAAACTCATGAAAACTGGAAAAAATCATATAAAAACTATAAAATATTGTAATTCAGATAAAATACAATGTAAAACCAAAATTTTAAATGGTAGTAGGATTTTATAAATAATTTTTCATTGAATTAGAGGCAAAAACAGCACTATATTCTTTTTTTTTCGTAAGAAAACTATAGGTATTCCTAATCCGATTTCGATAAAATTTTTAAAATGTAGTTAAAATAGCATAATCTTTATGTAACCAAATTTTTATGGATTTATCTCAAAAATTTTGTTTTCGTTCCTATGAGGGCTATATGATATAGTGTTCTGATCCGGATAATTTTGATCCAGTATCATCCTATAAGCACAAAATGACGATTGGTAAAGTTTCAAGTTGATATCTTTTAAATTTACGGAGTTATTAATTTTGGCCAAAAAAAGTGGTCCGCTGGACCATAGTGCAATGTCCCAGTTTCCACCAACCTCCTCTACATACACCCACAGCCTGTGCCCTGCCAATTTCTGGTCTCGTTCTCATATTTGTAAATATTTGCATTTTTACACTTGTCGCCCACTCGAGCGTGTGCAATCGAATTGCATTCGCACACAAGCACACACACACACACACACACATATCACAGATACACACAAACACACAGATCACAGATACTGGACTGCCACTTGTCTGTGTATTGTTTTGCCCGTTTTTTTTCTCATGTTTGGAGAAGAAATAACACTTCGATATATATCGAAAAATTGCCTTAATAATCGAAATATCGAAAAAGTAAATACAGAATTTGCTAACTTGGCAAAAACTAACACCACATATAATTTGGTAAGCAGAAAATATTGATGGATATTGAAATTATCGAAATTATCGTTTAAAAATATTTATTTTATATAGAAAATATAAAAAACCATACTAATTTCATATTGAAACTAATAAAATATGCTTGAAAGTATTTTGCAATATTTATATTTGTCAAAAGAGAAGTATGGCAATGGCCATTGGTAATCATTTTTTAAATATCGATATTTTATCGAAAATAATAATGAAACTAATAAGAACCATATTGTATATCGAAAAAGTAGGTACAACATTTTCGGAATTATATCGTTTTCGAATATATATCGTAAAATATCGTAAAATTTATCAAGTTTATCGTCAACAAAAATGTAAGTCAAAAATCGATATAAATAAAATTTTTGCAACCCGGCGATACTTCATATTTAAATATTTGCCACACCTAGTCGCTGTGTGTGTGTGTAATGGCCTGCGAACAAGATATCTTTTCGCTTTTCCGACCCCTTTCAAATCCCCTCCGGTCCCCCCCACAGCTCTCCGGGGAAAAAGGCAGGCAAAGGTTTGACCAACATTTAAATGAGCGCTTAAGCGGGTGGGAAAATGCAGCGGAGAACGGGGAAAGAGAGAGCAGCCCCCATAGGTTCCATTTCAGATTGCTTTCGTTGGGTTTGGTCCAAAAGTGCGTAAACTAAATATGGCAAAACGTGGCTGCGCGCTTGTGGCAAATACTTAAAAGCGGTGCATAAAATGCAACATTTTATTTGACCAAAAACAAAAAAAAAGAAATTCCCATTGTCCAACAATTAATTTGTAATTTCATTTCATTTCATTTTATTCGAATGGTTTTTTTTTGTCGTGCGTTTTGCCATTCGCAAATTTTAATCAATTTTAGCCTGGTTTTGGTGCCAGAGGTGCCATGAATTTTCATTTGGTCAAATATTTGCATTTCGCTTTAATTAGTTGCAATACAATGTTGGTAAATATTTAAACCCCTTTTTTGTGGCGTCCCTTCCGTGGATCAAGGCTTGTGTTTGTCTAGATTTTGTGCTAATGAAGCCGTTTTTCTAGTTTGAGGATAATTCTGGCAGTTATTTTTGAGTAAAATGCATTTCCTTAAATCAAACGGGAAGCCAATTAAAAAAATCAGGCGTAACACATGGCGAATGAGTAATATTTTGGGTGTTGCAGATATAAATATTACTCATACGTCAGGGGTGACATGTAAGCTTAGTTTTAATTTAGTCAAAAGGTTGAATTTAACAGGGTTTTAAATTCTAAAACAAAGGAAAACTAAATATTAATTATAAATTAATTAAATTTATGTTTAAAACATTTTGTATATTTTCTAAAAATTAAATTTTTAAAAAAAATTCTAATAACTTATCAATGAAAGCTAAATATAACTAATTTGAAATCAATTTTCCTACAACATCTTCCATTCATTCGATTCGATTGAGAAAAGTACCTTTTGAAAAGCATTTGCATGCAATATCCTTAGCGATTTGATTGAGCATATTAAGGACCACATGTTGAATATTTGCTGGAACATTTTTGGGATGCTTTCAGGAAATCTGGCATAGGGGCAAACAAAGATCTCTTTTCTCTTTCCTCGCTGAAAACACGTTCAATTGCGGGAGACTTTTCCCTGGCTACTGCCAATACAAAAGCCATTTGCCCAAGGATGTGTGTCTGTTTCTGTGTGTGTGTGCATCAGCATGCGATATTGTGTCGTTGACAACAATGCAGGACAATGTTGCTGCTGCTGGACAGGGTACAGTCAGAAACAGAAAGCACCGTCATTTCCCAAACTCCAGCTGGCAGGGCAAACATGCTAATTATGCGGGGAAAGCGATTCAATGGCGAAACAAGCTATAAAAAGGATTCTATTTAGAGGTGGAGAGACTGGAGAATGGAGAGTGGAGATGCAGAGTGGAGAGTGGAGAGTGTAGATGGAGAGTGGAGAGTGGAGAGAGGAGAATGGAGAATGGAGAATGGAGAGTGGAGAGTGGAGAGTGGAGAGTGGAGAGTGGAGAATGGAGAATGGAGAATGGAGAATGGAGAATGGAGAATGGAGAATGGAGGATGGAGAGTGGAGAGTGGAGAGTGGAGAGTGGAGAGTGGAGAGTGGAGAGTGGAGAATGGAGAATGGAGAATGGAGAGTGGAGAGTGGAGAGTGGAAATGGAAAATGGAGAATGGAGAATGGAGAATGGAGAGTGGAGATGGAGAGTGGAGATGGAGAGTGGAGAGTGGAGATGGAGATGGAGAGTGGAGAGTGGAGAGTGGAAATGGAGATTAGAGATGGGGACTAAGATAGAGACTAAAATGGAGACTAAGATGGAGACTGCTATCGAGATTGGAGATGTAGCCTGAAGATGGAGACTGCAGATAAAGACTGAGAAGAAGATGGAGACTGAGGAGGAGACTAGATGAAGACTGAGAGGAAGATGGAGATGAAGACTACAGATGGAGACTCCAGATTGAGACTGAGCTCTCAGACTGAAGAAAGAGACTAACAATGAGTCCTCTTTAGCTCTAATCCCCATTTTCGTGACACCTTCAGATAAAATCCAGTGACTTGGCCTTATTTAGGGCTCCCCCCCAAAAGCTGACATATTTTGGCATATCCCCGGGACTACCATCTATCTATCCATCTTGCCTTTGCTCCCCCAATTTTCTGAGTTGCACTTAATCCTGCTGCGAATCCTGCCCCTGCTGCTCCTCATCCCCTCCTTCCTTCCCGTTTGCTCTGCTTTCTGTTTGTTGCATAGTTTTTGGCTGATGGTTGTTGATGTTGCAGGCTGCCGATGTTGCAGGTTGCTGGTTGCTGGTTCCTGGTTTGCTGATGTTGCTGTAATGCCGTGAGCTTATAGGGCTTTAGTGGCGCTTATCACATGCCAGCAGCAGCAGCAGCGGCTGCCTCTGTTTTCATATATGCGAAAAACTATATATATATATATTCCATATATGTTTAAAACAAAACGAAAACCAGCAGCAAAATCAACTTTTTATATATTTTTGCATATTCGTGCTGGCGTTCGTTGTTTAACCCTTAACTTTGGCCAAACAAAGTCAAAGGATTTTCGTTAGTTTATGTTATTTTTTTTTGTGACCCCCTGGCAACTTTATCGCGGTGGAAAAACCGCAAATTGGTGTGGTTTTTGGATTTGGTTTTTAGGTTTTTGGTGGATTTCTCAAGTTCCTAAAATATTTCTTTGTTTTAAAAGCAATTTCCTTGAAAGTTTTGTGTCTTGTCCATTAATAATTGAATCGTTTTGGGCTGTAAATAAATTAACCTTCTTCAAAGTTCGAGCGATATCAATGGCCTCCATCTCCGCTTGCCACCTCCTTCCGCAATTCATTAATATATCAAAGCCGTAATCTCAGACGAAGCTGAAGGGAAAACCAAACCACTCCGCCCATTTTCCCCCACTCTCACGTAAAACGCTTTTAAACGCGGGGAAAACTTATAAACACAACGCGCTAATTATTTTTCGTCTCTCTCCTCTCTCGCTTCTCGGGTTGCGTAACAAAATGTTCGCTTTGCGGTGGAAAACTTGAACCCTTTTCCCTCCCACAAGTTGGTAGTCTAATGCCTCCAGACAGACATTTTCATTTTGAGGCCCCGAGAATTTCCCACATTTAAGAGGGGGGAAAATCACACATTTCGAAGGAGTTGTGTGCTAGTTCGACAGGTGAAATTACGCGGCATTCAGCGTTAAGGAAAAGGGCTTAGATTTTAACCGGAGGTTAACCAAAATGCTGCTGATGGAAATAGGAAAGGGAAGCCTAAATGGAGACGAAAATTAAAAGTAATTATCTGTGATAATTTCCAATTAACAATTAGTTTCTTGAATATTAAGAAATTTATGGGTTTTTTAGTTTAAGTTAAAAAAAAAATAAAAATTTAACCAGAGGTTAGGAAAATGTTAAAGGAATAAGAATTTAGGTTTCTTGATTTTCTTTTGTTAGTTAAACTCAGCTTCATCTGTGATAATATCCAATTAACAATTAGTTTCTTAAACATATAAAAAATTTGCAGGTTTTAAGTTAAGTTGAAAAGTTAAAAGTTAAAAATTTAACCAGAGGTTAGGAAAATGTTAAAGGAATAAGAATTTAGGTTTCTTGATTTTCTTTTGTTAGTTAAACTCAGCTTCATCTGTGATAATATCTAATTAATTATTAGTTTCTTGAATATTAAGAAATTTGTGGGTTTTTAGTTTAAGTTGAAAAGTTAAAAGTTAAAAATTTAACCAGAGGTTAGGAAAATGTTAAAGGAATAAGAATTTAGGTTTCTTGATTTTCTTTTGTTAGTTAAACTCAGCTTCATCTGTGATAATATCCAATTAACAATTAGTTTCTTAAACATATAAGAAATTTGCAGGTTTTAAGTTAAGTTGAAAAGTTAAAAGTTAAAAATTTAACCAGAGGTTAGGAAAATGTTAAAGGAATAAGAATTTAGGTTTCTTGATTTTCTTTTGTTAGTTAAACTCAGCTTCATCTGTGATAATATCCAATTAACAATTAGTTTCTTAAACATATAAAAAATTTGCAGGTTTTAAGTTAAGTTGAAAAGTTAAAAGTTAAAAATTTAACCAGAGGTTAGGAAAATGTTAAAGGAATAAGAATTTAGGTTTCTTGATTTTCTTTTGTTAGTTAAACTCAGCTTCATCTGTGATAATATCCAATTAACAATTAGTTTCTTAAACATATAAAAAATTTGCAGGTTTTAAGTTAAGTTGAAAAGTTAAAAGTTAAAAATTTAACCAGAGGTTAGGAAAATGTTAAAGGAATAAGAATTTAGGTTTCTTGATTTTCTTTTGTTAGTTAAACTCAGCTTCATCTGTGATAATATCCAATTAACAATTAGTTTCTTAAACATATAAAAAATTTGCAGGTTTTAAGTTAAGTTGAAAAGTTAAAAGTTAAAAATTTAACCAGAGGTTAGGAAAATGTTAAAGGAATAAGAATTTAGGTTTCTTGATTTTCTTTTGTTAGTTAAACTCAGCTTCATCTGTGATAATATC
>VNJQ01002781.1:0-86551 GCA_008042515.1 Drosophila truncata | reverse complement strand
CACACACACCGATTCGTATTCGTATTCGTGTTTGTTATTATTATTTTTTCTGTAGAGGTTTATAAATGTTTATAAAAGGTTTTCAAAGTGGGAAGAACAATGGCATTCTTCAGGGAATTTAATAATAACAATAATAATAGTGAGTTCTGCAAAACTATGCCACGATCCCCTGTCCAGCATAACATACACCTGACATTGTCTCAAAAATGCCACAGGTGCGTGCGTGTGTGAATGTGAGTAAAGCAAGAAACAAAGCGTTTGTTCAAGTGATTAGCCCAACCCTGAAAAATATATTTTTTTCTGTTTTTTTGGACCAACCCCTCGAGAAACATAATAAAAATTGCGACTGAAAGGTGAGGAGATTATGAATTACACGAACCTATGACTGGGTTAGAGGCAGGGATGGCGGAATATATCGAAACTTTATCGATATAAATGAAGAACATATCGAAACTTTATCGTAATAAATGCAGAACATATAGAAACTTTATCGAAATAAATGAAGAACATATCGAAACTTTATCGAAATAAATGAACATATCGAAACTTTATCGAAATAAATGAAGGACATATCGAAACTTTATCGTAATAAATGAAGAATATATCGAAACTTTATCGAAATAAATGAAGATTTTAGTAATAATTCAGTAAATCGAAATAAATGGATTATTATTTAGGGGACGCTCTCTTCTAAGCAGAAAACTTTTAAAAAATTTAACAATTTATATCTGTAAAAACATAAGAAAATAAATTTCAACATAGACTTGTGACAAGATAACTTTTTAATAGCTTAACTGGCAGTTATAGTACATAAGAAACTTGTTAGCTAAGAGAAATAATACAAAATATTATTATTTAACTAAAATATAAGTTAGTCCTTCGAGGACTATTAAAAAAAAAAGAGGCTAAAAATTTTTCAGTCATCATAAATCTAAATATAACTATTAGCCTCCAACTAAGCATATATCTTCCGCTTTTGTGCACCATCCTCGGTGCAAAACAACAAGCAAAGATTTGTTTTATGTGACATTTCAATTAGCGCAGTGTCAAGACCTGACATCAGCATAAAAACACAGTTCAACTATTGTTGAATCACGGCCCCAAACTCAAACCCAAGCCCAAGCCCACACCACAGCACAGCACAAACAATAGACAGATAAACATTGAAAGATATATATGCAGATATATACACAGATATATAGGCAAGCACATACCGTAGAGATATTAAGAGCTGATCGCTGATCGCTGATTGGCACAGCTGGGCAATCACTGGTACAGTCACCTGCTAATCACGGCACGGGCACTGGCACGTTCGAAGCATTCCAAGCATTCCGTTTAATTGCAGAGTGCGTTGATATTGATCAGATTGGAGACCGCACTTTAATGATTGAGTTGATTGAATGATTGGGCCACTCTGACCACTCTGATCGTAACGATTTGGGTCAGGCCACGGTCTCCAACTTGGACATCAACAGACATCAACCGTTTTGCTGGCCATTAGAACTGTTGTCCAGTTGACATAACCATGGCCAGCCATTAAAGCCACTTGCGCAAGACTCAAGAGTGTATGCAACGAGTCTAGAGGTAACACGCTGATGCAACACTTGAAAGACCAAGCTATTTAGTGATCTTAACTCTGAAAACATACATTTTCATTACAAATTCCTTTGAGTTTCTGTTAAATCTTAAAATTTCCTTAGTAAATCCGTTAAATTTCTTGAAAGACTTGAAAAACTAAGCTATTTAGTGATCTTAACTCTGAAATCTCATATTTTAATTGAAAATTCCTATGAGTTTCTGCTAAATCTTTAAAATTTTCCTTAGTAAATCCTTTAAATTTTTTTGAAAGACTTGAAAAACAAAGCTAGCCAGAGATCTTAGCTCTGAAATCTTATATTTTTATTGAAGATTTCTATGAGTTTCTGCAAATCCTTAGTAAATCCATTAAATTTCTTGAAAGACTTGAAAAACTAAGCTATTTAGTGATCTTAACTCTGAAATCTTATATTTTAATTAAAAATTCCTGAGTTTCTGCTAAATCTTTAACATTTTCCTCAGAAAATCCTTTAAATTTCTTGAAAGATTGAAAAACTAAGCTAGCCAACGATCTTAGCTCTGAAACTTATAATTTAATTGAAAATTCCTATGAGTTTCTGCTAAATCTTTAAAATTATCCTTAGTAAGCGATCTTAGCTCTGAAATCTTATATTTTAATTGAAATTTTCCTTAGTAAATCCGTTAAATTTCTGAAGTAATTCCCCCTAAGTATTCATCAAGTCTCCCACTTATCGTTCGCTGACTTTCGTTGGCATTTTGTTTGGTTTTGTTTTGTTTGTTCCGCTGTTTTGTTTGTCTAATTACGCAACTTGTCGACGGCGGATGCCAGTGTGTGCCGCCGCCGCCGCTGCATTTTGTGGTTTGACCAAAAAGCGTTTCCAATTCCGTTCAGCGTTCAGCGTTTAGCGTTGAGTTGGAAGCCCAAAAGCAGCAACCACATCCACCACATGCATCGGTAGTGCAACAAAAATTATGGCAAGCCCATTTCCGCGTGTCAACAAACTTCTGCTTTGGGTGAAATTTTTATTTGTAAAGGCAAAAAAAAAAAAATGTAAGGAGGAGGTGGAGCCACCGGAACCTAAGAAAGTGTCCGCTCGAGTAACTGCGTATGCACAGCAAAAAAATTAGTTTTTATAAGCAATTAAACAGAGATTAAAGATATTATAAAGAACCTACTGTGTTACAAAGATTAAGAATATATCTAGAAATCTATTGCATTTTTATCAAAAATCAGGGATTAGTAGAAAAGAAAAGGGACAAGAAGGTACAGGGTTGTTCTTCAAGCTTAAACATTAGCTGTGGAAGCTGTAAAGATGAGGAAATAGAAAAGAACAGAATAGGTTCTCAGTTTTCCTTCATTTTCTAAAGATTTCCCACTGATTTCTTAGCAAAAAGACTTAGCAGAGACTCTAAATCTTATCTAGATCTTAATTTCATTCAAGAATTAAGTCACCCTTTAAATCCACCTCCAAAAGATCAAATTGGAACAGATTCTTAGCTTATCTTCCGTTTTTTAACTCGAATTCTTATCAAGATCTTAATTTCATTCAAGAATTAAGTCACCCATTAAATCCACTTCCAAAAGATCAAATTAGAATAGATTTTCAGCATATCTTCAGTTTTTTAACTCGAATTCTTATCAAGATCTTAATTTCATTCAAAAATTAAATCTCCCTGCCAAAGATCATATTATTTTGTCCCGTGTAACCCAAGGAGGGATGGACGAAAGTCGGTTAGCTGAAAGAAACTGAACTGAAGAAGCCCTGGCATAGATCATGGATGGATTGCTGGGGGGCTTGCAGTGTCGGTTCAAACTTTTACTCGTACATATATTCATCCGCCTGCGCCTCCTCTTCTGGAGGGATCCCTCTCAACGCGTGCAGTGAAAATCCGAGAAGCACGTAGACATAATTTATTGCCAAATGCATGGTAGACTCGCGCTGGACACGCCTCGCTGGCCACATTCGTGTGTCGTGCCCCGTTCGAGCGTCATAGATACAACGATACTTATATATATCTTGGAACTTTTTTTCGATTTCTTCGAGGGCCTCGGCAAATGGTTGTTTAAAAATCCGTCGAAAAATGTGCAAGTAATTAAAGCATTTTTTAAGGTATAAATGAAAAGAAAAAGAAAGAGAAACAACAGTGGAAGGCAAGCGTAAAGTTGTTACTCGATGCGTCGGCAGCTAACGAGTCTTAATTAAAGTGAAAATGCCAAAAGATCGACATGGATATGGCTATGGATATCCCATATCTATAACTATATCTATATGCACATGGTAAAGCATTGCGAAGTGCAGTCAGCAGTCGTCAGTCAGTCAGTGTCTGGTGTCTGGTTACCCAACGACCAAGCGACAGACAGGGTGATGTGATGTGATGAAATCAGGCCCTGGGAGAGAGGAATCCGTGTCCGAGAAAGGGCTTTCAGAAAGACTGAATACGAAAAGTATGCAAACACTTAAAAATAGAGCGAAGAAAGAAGAATAAACTCTTTAATTACAGAAATTTTGTGACCTAAAAGAGAAGAGAGGGTCTGTTTTTTTAGGAATTATTCTTTACACTAAGAATTCTAACCCAAAACCAAAAATATCAATACAAACTCACCATTAGATATTTTTCCATAGCCTGGGGTCTTTTCCGCTCAATAGAGTGTTGTCTGTCCGCTTAAAAGAGAGTCCTTTAACCGCTTAACTCCTCTTAGCTTCCGTAATCTTTAAGGCAAAGGGCATAAATATTAAATATTTGATAAATAAAAACGTAAAACTTATATCCCTAAGTTCACCAACCTCTACTTTACATTGTCACCTCTTTTCTTCATCCACAGCAATGTCATAATGGAGCCAATGACCATGCTGGTGTTGGCCTTCCAGCTGCTGGCGCTCTTCTCGATCGCCGGCGCGCTGCTCATCTATTTGATCTGCAAGGTGCGCGAGGATAGTGCAGCGGCCAGCGCTGCCGAAGCTCAACCAAGTCGTGTGGTGCTGGTTACCAGTGCGGATACCGCTTTAGGCCTGCAGCTATGCACGCATTTGGCCAATAAGGGATGCCGCGTTTTTGCTGGCATGAAGGAGGCACACGATTCGCTGCCAGCCAAGCTTTTGTGTGGCTGGATGAAGATTCGGGAATATAGCGAAGAGCCCATAGCCGGTACCATAATACCAATGCGTCTTGATGTGACCCGCGAGGATGTGCTGCGTGAGGCAACGGTGGCAATGGGTGCCCACCTCAATGCCGATGAGCGTGGCATTGCGGCGGTTATCAACACCAGTGGGAGTGTCTTTCGGGGCAAAGTAGAGTCCCAGGATGTCCAGCAGTGGGAACATATGCTAAAGACCAACATTCTGGGCACTTTGCGGGTGGCCAAGGCTTTTGTGGGCTTCCTGCGTCCCACACGCGGTCGTCTTTTGTATCTTGGCGGAGGCGGAGATGGTGGTGGTGGTGGTCCTCGCTCGGGTGGCGATGGCCTGGTGGCCTTTAATGCCTCCCGCGTGGCCGTGGACAAGTGTGCCGAAGAGCTGCGCAAGGAGCTGCAGCCGTATGGAGTCAGCGTTGTGGCCTTGGATACCTGCGGCATGACAGCCGAGTCTTTGTACAAGGCTCCAGTGGCACAGAGTGAGTGTTTACTGGAAAATAAATGTTAGAAATTAGTATTTTTATGGTTTTTTTTCTTTTTTACAGCCATGTCAGCCACGGCGGGAGCACCCACCCAGTACACGGCGGACGTTTTGAGTCCGGGCGCCTTGCAGGTGATCGAGCGGGCGTTGTGGGATTTTGCGCCGCAGCAACGCTATCCTTTGCTCAGCCACAACAAGTACCAATTCACGTTGCCATGCCGCTCCTCGCTGCGTCTCCAGCGGCCCTCTGCTGCAGCCGCTGCTGCTGTTTCATCATCCGAGGCGTCCGCTGCCACGCAATCAGTTTGAGGACGAGACCTGTCGCTGCCTGTCGCTGCATGTCGCTGCGGCTGCTGCTTTCCCATGCTTTCTGTATATACGCCCCCGAATTCCCCGACTCCCCCCTGCCTTTCCCCTGCTGCACCTGCTCCTTGCTACCCGGGACCCGCTCTCTGCTCTTTTAAACCTCTTTCCCGCGTGCGGCGGCTTTCGGCAAATTATTTTGTTTCTTCTTCCTCTTTTTGTCAGGAAGAATGGCGTTTTTATATTATATTATACTCATTTTTTGTATACAAACACACACACACACTACTGTACGTAATGTTACGAAATTTTGACAAAAAATAAAAACTTTTGTGCTAATCAAGAAGCTGAGACAACGGCAGGGTGGGCAGCAAGGCCCACGGATATGGTTGGATGATGGAAACTACCAGGGAATAGGCTTTTGTTTGTATTTTAACACAAATTGGAAGCAAGCGAAAAAATTTTGAACAAATGCAAACTTTTACCGCTACTTTGACTAGAGCTGGTCACAATCCTAGCTTGTAGCTTGTTCTAAGCTTTAACCGATTAATATCGCGGTTTTGTCAGCTCTAGTAAGGATGGCTATTTTTATAGTTAAATGGGTGTGGGCACACTGCTCTGCCGCCCCGAGTTCACGCACACATACACAAATCACAAAACCCACATACACATATGCAATCTAGAGCGTTCTTCCCCTCGCCCATAAGCTGTAGTTCCAATGGCGGCCGCTTGATGGCGTTTTATGTTCCTACGACCCTTTTTAAATATTTTTTAAAATATTTTTAGACAGTGAAGGAGTGGGAAATGACCCCATAAACCCTATATATTCTTGATTAGCATAAACAGGAAAATCGACATAGCCATGTTCTAAAATTTTAAATGGCAAAGGGCAAATTTGAATTATTATATCTTGGGCAAAAATACAGGAATTTCAATTCGAAAAGCGTTGGATTTTTTAGCCTAATAAACCAACAAAACAAATTTAAAATTTAAATTATTTTTAAATATTTTACCTTAATTATATAAAAAATAAAAGATAAATGACAATAAAATGGAATTAAAGCTTTCTTTCTTAAATTCAGCATTTTTTTATGCTTATATCTGGAAAATAAATCACAATTGCTTTAATCCTTTATATTCATATAGCTATAGGTTTATTTATTTACACTACACGTCGAACAGTAAAAAAAAACAACGAATTAGGTTTCCAGCTCCCTTTCTACGGGGATTAATTGGCCTGCTGCTGCTGCTGGGCCTGGGCTTTTGTGCGCTCCTCCAGCGGATCGTAGCCGGTGGCCATCTTCTCCTTGAACTGCTCGTAGGTGCGTTTGCGATCGAAATGCTTCACCCATTGGCCGGGACACGATTGCTCGAAGGCCTTGCGCAGGCTCTGGCAGGCGCTGGGCACCTTTTCGCCGCTGGTGGAGCTATGTTTGGGCGCATGCTGGTCCAGGCACTTCCAGTACTCGTCACGGTTGGTCCAGCACTTGGCGCGCTCCGCCTTGTCCGGGAAACTCATCGCTCAATCCGCCGGCAACTAAATGGTTCTTCGGATTACTGCTCCGGGGGCTTCTTGAAGGCTTTGTCGGCGGGGTTTTATGTTAATTGCCAGTGGCGTCCCGATATTTTAATTTACTTAAGCCGCTGCAATTAATGTAAAAGGCTTTTTAGCTGTTTAATTCAATAAAATAAGTGCAAGAAACCAACCTCAAATAATTACAAAACAAAAACTCAGCTGTTTCACATCGATTGCGATAGGTTCCATGTTCGATAGCAATTTATGCTTATCGATAGTATATTTTAGCAAAATAAATGGAATTTTTTGTGCCATTTGGTATTATTAATTAATATTTATCTGGTCACACAACTTTCCGCCAAAAACAACGCATTAGAGCTGGGAAACTATCGATGGTTGCGCCATTCGATATTGCGAAAATTCGATAGTATCGATACATCGATAGTGCCAACGATGGTATCACAGGTCTATCACACAACATCCCGCCAAAAACAACGCGTACGGCGTGCAATTTGTGGCTTTCCGAGTTTTGTTTGCGTTTGTGTTTGCCTTCGAACGGAACGAAGCTGCCCTTTATTTTTGATTCCCGCTGCCATCTGCCAATAGAAGATACCCACCAACAATGGCCCACGACGGGGAGCAGTTCATCAAGGACATCCAGCGCGAATATGTGGACTTCCTGGACGACGAGGAGGATCAGGGCATCTATGCCGGTCACGTAAAGGATATGATAGCTGAGAAGAGCAAGCGCCTGATCGTCAATGTCAACGATTTGAAGCGCAAGAATCCACAGCGGGCTTTGGGCCTCCTGAGTAACACCGCAGACGAGCAGCTGGCCTTCGGGCGCGCCCTCAAGGAGTACGCTTCGACGGTGGATCCCAGCTATGCCAAGATGCACGAAGATCTATTCGTTGGCTTCGAGGGTTGCTTTGGCAATCGGCATGTAACGCCGCGCAGCCTCACCTCCATTTACCTCGGGAACATGGTCTGCGTGGAGGGCATTGTGACGAAGGTTTCCCTCATCCGGCCGAAGGTGGTGCGCAGCGTCCACTACTGTCCGAATACGCGCAAGGTAATGGAGCGTAAGTACACGGATCTTACGTCTTTTGAGGCCATACCCTCGGGCGCTGCGTATCCCACCAAGGATGAGGATGGCAATCTATTGGAAACGGAGTACGGTTTGTCCGTTTACAAGGATCACCAGACACTGACCATCCAGGAGATGCCAGAGAAGGCGCCAGCGGGACAGCTGCCTCGTTCCGTGGACATTGTCTGTGACGATGATCTTGTGGATCGCTGCAAGCCCGGCGACCGCGTTCAAATCGTGGGCAGCTATCGTTGTCTTCCTGGCAAACGTGGCGGCTATACATCCGGCACCTTCCGCACCGTCCTGCTGGCCAACAACATTTCGCTGCTGAGCAAAGAAAGCAATCTGGACATATCGCGCGAGGACATTATGCTCTGCAAGAAGCTCGCTAAGAACAATGATATCTTCGAGCTGCTCAGCAAGAGCCTGGCTCCTTCTATACACGGACATGCGTATGTTAAACAGGCCATCCTGTGCCTCCTTCTGGGCGGCGTAGAGAAGCTCCTGCCGAATGGCACTCGTCTGCGTGGCGACATCAATGTCCTGCTCATCGGTGATCCCTCGGTGGCCAAGTCACAGCTGCTGCGTTACGTTTTGAACACAGCTCCGCGTGCCATACCCACCACGGGTCGTGGTTCCAGCGGTGTGGGTCTCACGGCGGCTGTGACTACGGATCAGGAGACCGGGGAACGGCGTCTGGAGGCCGGTGCCATGGTTCTAGCCGATCGCGGCGTTGTCTGCATCGATGAGTTTGACAAGATGAGCGACATTGATCGCACGGCCATCCATGAGGTGATGGAGCAGGGTCGTGTGACCATCTCCAAGGCGGGCATTCATGCCTCCCTCAATGCGCGCTGCTCGGTGTTGGCCGCCGCCAATCCGGTGTACGGCAGGGTGAGTTCTTAGGCTTTGTTTTACTATATTTTAATGGTTTCTAATGGTTTATCTCTCTATCAGTACGATCAATACAAGACGCCCATGGAGAACATTGGACTGCAGGACTCTCTGCTTTCACGTTTCGATTTGCTCTTCGTGATGCTGGATGTGATTGACAGCGATGTGGATCAAATGATATCCGATCATGTGGTGCGCATGCATCGCTATAGGAATCCCAAGGAGGCCGACGGTGAGCCCTTGTCCATGGGCAGTTCGTATGCGGATTCCTTGGCTTTTGTTTCAAGGAATGATGAGGTTTGTACCTAGAAACTTAAAGGAAAACTTGTATAAAATCTTATCTTGCTCTCTTTCTCCGTTAATTAGAAAAAGGACACCGAAGTCTATGAGAAATACGATGCTTTGCTGCATGGCAAATCCCGGCAGCGTCACGAAAAGATTCTCTCCGTGGAATTTATGCGCAAATACATTCACATTGCCAAATGCATGAAGCCCAAGCTGGGCGAGCAGGCCTGCGAGGCCATTGCCAATGAGTACAGCCGTTTGCGTTCCCAGGAGGCAGTCGAAACGGATGTGGCTCGCACTCAACCGATTACGGCTCGTACCTTGGAGACACTCATCCGTTTGTCCACTGCCCATGCCCGGGCACGCATGTCCAAGACGGTGACCATTGATGATGCCCAGGCGGCCATTGAACTTGTGCAGTTTGCCTACTTCAAGAAGGTCCTGGAGAAGGAGCGTGGCAAGCGTCGTCGTAATAGTGGCGCCTCTGACGAAGAGGAGGACGCGGAGGAGACTGTAGCCCACCGATCGCCTTCGCGCCGAAGCAAGCGCACACGCATCGAAGTAGCTGGCGGGGATAGCGATGAGGAAGATATAGAAACACCTCAGCCCGATGCCGGTGACTTGATGCGCCGCGAGACGCGAAGATCTTTGCCCGCCCAGAAGGCTGTCGCCAGCGTATCTTCCAGCGAGGAGCAGTCATTGTCATCGTCGTCGTCGACGCCAGCCACCATCACCGATGCCCGGTTGGGCGGATTTAAGAACAACTTGCAGCGTTTGTTCCGCGAGGCACGCGAGCAGAGCCTCCCGCTTGCCAGAATCACCACGGCCATTAATGAAGGCAATTCAGAGCCCTTCAGCGGCGGCGAAATTGAAGCTGCCGTTCATCGTATGACCGAGGATAACCAAATTATGGTGGCCGACGACATTGTGTTTCTTATTTAAAGACATGCATTCCAGTTATCATCATCGAGGAGCATCTGTATCTCCATCGCCATCTATCTCATCATTTATCTATTATCTATTATCCATTGTATCGGCTAAGTTATATTTTTTTGTTCATATTTTTTGTAATAAACGTATTGAAAAATCTCTTGCTAAATTCTATGTTTTACTTTGCCTGCAATGTACGAGCACAAGCACAAGAGAATAGCTTGTAAGTTCTGATTTCTGATCACAAATAACCAATAGAAAATAGGATAAATATATAAAGAAATATTTTTCTGATATTTTTAGATATATCAAATATAATATTATATTTTTTAAGCTCTTTCAAGGATCTAAAGTACTCCCCATTGAAATAATAATACAATCGGTAAGGTATTCTAGGGTATTTATAATATTTCATGCTTTGCCTGTAATGTACAAGCAGGGAAAGAGGTTAGCTGAGTTCTACGTTCTCTTCGATCACAAATAAACAATAGAAAAAATTATAAATATATAGAGAAATATTTTTCTGATATTTTTAGGTATATCAAATATAATATTATATTTTTTAAGCTCTTTCAAGCAACTAAAGTACTCCCCCTTGAAATAATAATACAATCGGTAAGGTATTCTGGGGTATTTATAATTTTTCATGCTTTGCCTGTAATGAACAAGCAGGGGAGCGAGTTCTGCTTTCTATTCGATCACAAATAACCAATAGAAATGAGAAAGAATATATAAAGAAATATTTTTCTGATATTTTTAGATGTATCAAATATAATATTATATTTTTTAAGCTCTTTCAAGGAACTAAAGTACTCCCCATTGAAATAATAATACAATCGGTAAGGTATTCTAGGATATTTATAATTTTTCTTATATTTGAGACAGTCATAGACATACATACATTATTAACATTAATTTTAGCGATATACAAGGTTTTACAAAAAAGGATTTCAAGAAGACACACGATTAAAATACAAGAAATCAGCTAAAGAACTGGCGTTTGAATCACAAATTGGTCTAAAAACCTTAAAGAAAAAAGTATTTGCTCTTTAAAAGAGCGTAACAAGTCAATTTTAAATGATAAAAGAAATAAAATGGAAACTGGAGAAACTATTACAACTTAATTTTGAAAAATTCGCCTTTTAAAGAGAGTTAAGTTAAGTTAAGTTATTTCTTATGTGAGACAGTCAGCAGAGGCGACTTGATGAGCATTTTTGTTAGAATTTAATTTGAGAAAGTTTATAAAATATATATGTGTGTGTATATTGCATGGATTATATTTAATACTTGGCTTGGACTAATATTCATCATACTCTCGCTCTCGCTCTCTCTCTCTGTCGCTTTTGTGACGGCCTTTTCGGTTTTTTATCAAGAATTAATTAAAGAACCAATTAAACTAGAAACGGATAAAGCGACTAATCTTCTCGGTTAAAACTTATATACACTGATAAAGAGCACCTTGACTCACACACTCACATTCATTCACTCCGCTCAGCTACACACTCTCATGCAAACACTCAAAATTTAGCTAAACAGCCTTTGGCTAGGATCAAAGGT
Organism: Drosophila truncata; assembly: GCA_008042515.1. Lineage (NCBI taxonomy): Eukaryota > Metazoa > Arthropoda > Insecta > Diptera > Drosophilidae > Drosophila > Drosophila truncata. The sequence continues at coordinate 74,808 of VNJQ01002781.1, read as the reverse complement.
TCACCACATTCTTAAGATCCAACGGTAACAGTCCCTTCATGCACTCAATCTGCGCTCGTATCTGCTGCTGGTGTCCCGTCGCATCCTTCTCACAATAGAGATTCAGTTTCTGCTTGAGCTTGAGTATCATATCAATGATCTCCACTTCCTGTTTGTCGTGGGCCCAGTGCTCTAGATTGGCCTCCGACAGAGCCTGCAGCTGAAGGTCCTGCAGCGTTAACTGCAGCTCTCGATGTCGTGCCTCGTACCAGCCCCGAAAGTTGGGCGACCGGAAAAAGCGTCTGTACAAACCCTTCCAGTCGCCCTTTAAGGGAGATGTTAGCTGCGGCCCCGCCGTCTCCAGGGTGGCCAGGAAATCGTCTAATTTAAAGCTGCTCGCATTTGGTGCTGACTTAAACGGACTGATGTCCTTCTGCAGAGGCATCAGTGAGGCCATATAACGCTCTAGGGGTATCATAAAGCTCTGTGTAAGCTCCAGGAGATGCCGGCGTATGAGGGCAGTCTGAACATGCTCCGGTCGCTTGGTTTTCATACCCAGCAGCACCTTCTTGATCAGAGCCTTGTCCTTTTTAAGGTACGGCTTGTATTTGCTGTGTAGACCAGCGCTAGAGCTCTCACCCGCTGCCGCCAGGCCACTGCCATTGGCAATGCCATTCAAGCTGGAGGTGCTTTTGAGGGGGTTCGCTGTCATCGATGAGCTAGAGAATGAGGTGGCAGAGGCTATATTGCGAGCATGCAGATGCTGTTGCTGCTGCAGCATGTTTTTCTGCAAAAAGGAAACGAAATTAGTTACGAAATAAAAAGAGAAAGAGAAAGAACGCAGACCTGGTTATCCACCAGCCGCAGCATATGCGGCCAGGCTTTGAGCAGCTTCACAAAAAACGGATTGGTCACGCCCAATATACAGGCGGGCACCGTGGCCGTTGGCGCTTTACTTTCCTGCGTAAACTCCCGAAACTCGCTGTCGTGAATGGTAAAGTAGGGTCGCGCCTCAGCGCAATATTCCAGCGGTGCTATGAGCGCCACCAGCGTTTGCACCATATGAGTGCAGTCTGCTGGCGAGGTGCCCACCACAACGATGGGTTCAGCGGTGATGACCAGCTCCCACAGTGTATATAAATGCTCCATGACAAAGTCCAGGGAGCGGAAGAGCTCGATTTCGTTGACAGACATTAGGATCTTGGCTTTTGTCGAAGCAACAACGGCGGCGGCGGCGGCTCGCGGTGATTCCGCCTCTGATGATGATGATGATGTTGATGATGTTGTTGTCGTCTCGGCTGTGGTTGTCGCTTTCCTGCTGGTGGTGGCACGAGGTATACATATCTGATAGCTGCACTCCAGCAGAGGCAGCTGCAAAGTCTGGCCTACGCGTAACGTTGGCCATTGGCGGTTAATTTGCTCGCTGGCCAGGCGCAGGATGTTTGTGGTCGAGCCTTCGGTGTCAAAGTAACGCGGCGCCAACTGCCCAAGTATATCGTAGTAGAGATTGAAGAAGGGCAGCCGGGTTATGATGATAAAGCTCTTCTGGAAGTAACCGCGCGGCAAATTAGGATCGCGCTTCTGTCGAAAGTAAACGAAACCCCAATAATGCGAACCATCCTGTCGCAGGGATGGCGGACACTCCGAGTTGTAGTTCTGAAGCGAGTCCTGGCGCGTAGCCTTGGTGCAACGGAATCGCATGTGAAACTTGGTGTCGCCCATGCAACCGGAATTGGAGTCCGGGAAGGCCATGTAGCAGATGTTGCTCACCTCCTGGTCGCTGGGCATAAACACCGGCGGATAGACATGCTCCAGGGCCTGGCCCAGGTTCAGATCGAAGGTAACGACGCAGAAGCAGTGCATCCATTGGGAGAAATTCAACCAATCGCTGGCATTTGGCTGCGAGTTCGAATTGGAGGCGTCCTGCGTGTGTCGCTGCGCCTGCTCCTTGGCAGCCTTCTCATCCTCCGATAGGGTGGTGGGCACGGAGCTATCCGTGGTTGGCGCCATATCTTTTATCCTCAGTGCATCAGTGCTCATTTTATTTTGTTTTTATTTACAAAAAAATCTCTGCCTGGCGACATTGACAACTGTCGTGGGGTTATAGGGATGGGCGATAGTTCACGCAGCCTGCTTGCAATATATCGAATGCTTTTGGCTCACGATGCATTTTTTTATCTATTTATTTGTGTATTTATTTATTTATTATTTATCTATATTTTTAATTCGTTTTAAATTATCTTTGGGAATAATTGAATGGCATAATTATTATTGTCACTTCTATGTTTTTTCTTCTATTATGTATTTTTGTTTCTCTTAAAATATTTTCCATCTCTATTATCTGTTTTATCATAGAAAAACTTTCACTTTTTGTTGGTTTTTTAGTTTGCACTTTCTACGGTCGTTGCTAATTTGGTGTAACTTGTAACGGCTTGTAATATTATATATATTATATATAAAATATATATGTTTTAAAATATTTACATATGAAAACAATTTTATTTCTGATACAAAATATAAGAAATAAAATTGTTTTCTTACTTTTAAAAATAATTTTCCTTCTTTGATCAAGATAATGGGATCTTTAAAGCTATAATAACGTATTTGCGATTTGTGTATATTTATTATCATTGAAATTTATTAATAGTTAATAAATATATTTAGTATAACCGAAAAACGATTAAAATTAAATTAAATTGATAAAACAATAGGTATTGGATTAAACGAATAAATATATTAAAATAACATTAAAATAGTAATTAATAATTTTAATAATAAATTAATGAGGTTTTTAATCCAAAATTAAGCCGCCAAAGCTTTTCCGATAACAAAATACTAAATACTAAATTCCGATACTAAATACTATCATAACTGCTAGTGACGGGCTAAGTTATGTTGTCGAAGTCTTAGTGATGGGCGATGAGCGCCTTCGTATACTTGGTTTGTTTTTTAAAATTCTTCGTCAAATCAAAACAACACGTCTTGTATATATATTTTTTTAACAACAAATATAACAATTTGTTTATATTTCCCCGTAACTCCACAAACAATCAAATTATTCATTAATTAGCAGAGCAAAAGCCTAGAGACGATAGAACGCAACGAGTTTCCCGCCCAAATGAGCGGCGTCTGATTTTTTTTTATGTAAAAACAAAATAATCGCGAAATGCCTATAGCGGCCTTTAAGTCCGTACGTGAAGTGAGCAGCGAGGATGCGGTGAGATAAGGCTCTAAAAATATATATATTAAAATATATATATCATTTCCAATCATTTCCAGGTGCATGTGGCGGAGAATCTGCTAAAGGAGAGCGCCGGCAAGAAGTGGCGCACCAAAGCGGGCAACGAGAAGTCCGCCTATGTGGTCCTGGAGTTCCAGGAGCCCCAGCAAATCACGGGCATTGACATTGGCAACGAGCATTCGGCCTTCATCGAGGTGCTGGTCAGTCGTACCGGCTGTCAGACAGACGATTTCCGTGAGCTGCTCCTCTCCAGCTCGTTCATGACTCCGATCGAAAGCAAGAACTCGAGTAACCAGAACCGTGTACGCTGTTTTAGTAGCCTGTCCCTGGACCAGACCGCCCTGCCCGAGAAGTGGAAGCTGCTGAAGATTGTGTGCACGCAGCCCTTCAATCGGCATGTCCAGTATGGCATTTCGTTTGTCAAGGTGCATGTGGTGGCGGCGGCGGCTCCAACTCCGGCTCCAAATGCAGCTCCTGCCAAGGTCAAGAGTCTGCTGCCCGAGAGGATGATGCAGTTTGGAGCGTTCAAACTGCGTGAAGAATCCCCGGACTCGGAGAACGACAGCCAGCTGTCCAGGTTTCAGAGCTGGAAGAAGGAGTCGCACATGAAACAGCAGTCCCAACAGCAGCCGCCGGCAGCTACCACCATAGCGGCGGCCATAAGGGATGCAGGTACAACAGCCCTAAAAAGACTCAGCATTGGCAAAGTCTCTGCCAGCCTGCCAAAACCCTCGCCTAACGCTTCGCCCGTTCCTAGTTCGGCTGGTGATGGCAGTGACATCAAGCCCTTAGATCGCAATAGAGCTTCTTTGCTATTTGGCGACGACGACGACGACGATGACGATGACTCTGGGGATGCCGATGAGCAAAATGCGAAGAAGCGACGACTGAGCAAGCATTTGGAAGCAGACAAGGATCGCAGGCGACAAGAGCAGGAGCAGCTGCAAAAAGAGAAGGAGCGGAAAAAGGACAAAGCCAAATCCAGACATTCCCTGGACAAATCTGTATCAAAAGATAGAAAAGAGGAGAAGCCAGTGAGGAAAGAACAGGAAAAAGATAAGGAAAAGAAAGAGACACCTTCAGCTAAGGAGAGCAAGCCAGCAGCCAGGAGAGAGGATAAGCATGAGAGCAGATCCAAGCACAGAGATGTGTCTAAGACCAGGGATAATTCTCGACCATCGACACAAAAGCGACTTTCCTCTTCGCCTACAAACACGCCTGCCAAGAAGCCACGGATCAAGGATCAGGATTTGGTACCTATTATACAATATCGTCCCTTCAATCAGCTGCTCAATGGCGTGGTTCTGGTCATCAGCGGCATACAGGTAAAAAGGCTATAAATGTATCTATTTATTAATATTTTAAGCTCAAAAATATCATATTTAATGTGAAAAATGTGATATTTTTGAAAAATAGCCGAAAAATATAAATTAATTTCTTTTTGTTTGCCTTTTCTGATGATAATTTGATTAATTAAAAACATATTTCCCTACAGAATCCCGATCGTGCCGATTTACGCTTAAAGGCCACAGCTTTGGGTGCCAAATACAAAGCAGACTGGGAGCCAGGATGCACTCATCTGATGTAGGGTTCCTTAAAAATGCAAATAAAAATATAATTAATTATATAATTAATCATTTTCAGTTGCGCCTTTAAGAATACTCCGAAATACAACCAAGTAAAGGGCAAGGGCAAGATTGTGACAAGAAGCTGGATCGAGAAATGCTACAATCTTCATAAGTATCTTCCCTGGCGTCGCTATGCCCTGGACACCAACGATCTGGGACAGCCTGAAAGTGACGAGGAGGTGTGCGATGAGGCCAGAAAGCCCGCTTCAAGAAGAGAATCCAACGAGGAGGATGATGAGACCATCAAGGTGGCAAATACCTATGATGCTGAGCCCAAGAATAACAAAAACCTGATTCAGAATCAAGAAGAGGCTTCCTCTGGCATTGATACGGAAGATGAACTGCAACGTGTGGCTGATGGTAAGTTTCTTTAAATATTTTTTTAACTCAAGATAAACTTTAATTGTTTACTTTAGAAAACCGTAAGAAAAAGGCCAAGCATAAGGCTCCAGTTAAGGCTAAAACCAACGACGATATATACGATGTTAGTACCGAGGAAGAGGATTTTCTGATGGAGAAAAAGAAGCAGATAGTCATTATCGATTGAGTGTCATATTATTTTGGGTATTTCTTTGATTTTTCTTAACTTCCTTTAAATATTCCAATTATTTAAAAATTATTTGTTTATGTTTTCAAGTCTTTTGAGTGCTGGCAGACAATGTTTATTAATAAAATAAGAAGATGAATGCGAAAAAGGTTTTTAAAAATTGTATTTTTTACAGAAATATAAAATAAAGTTAATTTCTTTTCAGTATAATTAAAAAATACGCAAAACCTAGTTTAAAAAGTGTTATCTTAAGGATAATTTCATGGATTACAAGGAACTGCCTAACGCTTAGTCTGAATCGTGAGAATAAGCTCTTATCCTGGGGATTGAGCCAATGAAAATGAAGCTTTTCACAAGGACTTGACTAAAACGTTGGCAAACTCCTACAAATTGCAACCCCAAAAACAGGTGGCAAGCAACAGCTGGCTGCCTTTGACAGCTGCGCTCTCTCCGAAAATAAGGGAGCTTTGTGGCAGGTTGTGCTGTCATTTGATTGGAACTATGTAAGGTGGTCTCAGCCGCTTTCTCTTTCTCCTTAGCTCTCTCCTGGTGAAAGTCAAGCCACCCAAAAGAGACTCTCTCCCGCATTAAGACCACCTTCTATGCTTTCACCATGTGCTGTCATTTTCCTTGCGCTGGACTCTCTCTCTGCGCGAACCAGAAGCAAGCTGACGGTGAAAAGCCCTGCGCTCTCCCATTCACAGTCGTGTGTTTGCTGGCGAGCGAAGAGTAGAGAAGAGCGTCTTTTGGGAGTTAAATAAATCCACGAAATTGTTTATTTATGGTAAATATATAATAACTTTCAATGGACACGGCTTAGGTTCCCTCACGGTGGATTTATAGAGAAATCCTAGAACACAACCAGGATATTCCTGGAACTCGAGTCTCACAAAATTCCTGTGAAGCGGAAATTGATGGAAAAGTGACTCGCCTGGCAAATTGGAAAATCGATACACGATTGAGCCGTAATTAAAAATATGCTGATAACTTGCCATATTAATTTTTCTTTTTTTTTTCGTTTATTTTTTATTTACAGAATACGCTAGTCTCTGCGAAATTAAGACTTTGAACGCCGCAGGACGAAGAGCCGAGGTAGAGGAGGAAAGCAGCAGAGCCAGAGGTGAGGCGGGGTCACATTCTGCACGCACACACAAAGAAAATCCTAAAGAAATCACTTGGGATAACATTTATTCATCAGAACGAAGTTCTGATCAAAGAAATTATTGAAAAAAAATTATAACTTTGTCAGTTTTCAATATATAATCACCAAATTTGGTACTTGGCGATTTATCATTATTTTAGAATTTCGTATTAAATTCCATGCAAATCGGACGACTATATCCTATAGCTGCCATAGGAACAATAGGAACGATCGGCAAAGTTTTCGAAAAAGAATTAGAACTTCGCTGTTTCTCAACATATTTTCATCAAACTTACGATTGGGTCTCTTAATATTATTTAAGAATTTCGTTTTAAATTTCATTCAAATCGGACGACTATAACATATAGCTGCCATAGGAACATTAGGGAAATAATAGAAAAAATCATAACTCGGTTGTTTTTCAACATATTTCGTTTTTAATTTCATAATTTAATTGAAATCTGTTTCTATATTCTTTTTAAAGGAAAGCTAATAAAGCACTTATAGAATTTGTTGCTTAAACATAATAATTAGGCCCAAAAATTGAACTATTTTTAAATTCCCAGCGATTTCTATGGATTTTTTATATTATTAAACCCCCTTGGCTCCTAATAACTCTATCAATTCTTCCACAGATCACCTATTTTGCCATCTAGTTAGAAAGCGAGCACCAATCTTCGGCCAAGAACATGGGTAACGAGACCTCCCTACCCATGGACATGTGCTCCAACTTCGATGCGGACGAGATTCGACGGTTGGGCAAGCGTTTCCGCAAACTGGATCTGGACAACTCCGGGGCGCTGAGCATAGATGAGTTCATGTCGCTGCCGGAGCTGCAACAGAATCCGTTGGTGCAGCGCGTTATCGACATCTTCGATGCCGATGGCAATGGCGAGGTGGACTTCAAGGAGTTCATCCAAGGAGTCTCGCAGTTCAGTGTGCGCGGCGATAAGCTGTCAAAGTTGCGGTTTGCCTTCCGCATTTATGACATGGACAACGATGGCTACATCTCCAACGGAGAGCTCTTCCAGGTGCTCAAGATGATGGTGGGCAACAATCTGAAGGATACACAGTTGCAGCAGATCGTGGACAAGACCATTTGCTTTGCGGACAAGGATGAGGATGGCAAGATATCGTTCGATGAGTTCTGTTCGGTGGTGGGCAACACTGACATACACAAGAAAATGGTCGTCGATGTCTAGGGCAATATAAGTACATATAATAGACATACTATGTAGAGCATATAGGATCCGGATCCCGAACAGTGTGTGTGTGTGTATGTACCTTCCGCTCAACCCGTTAAGCTTTATATAAATATATACATATATTAAATGGATCCTGTGTATGTCTGTCTGTCTGTCGTCGGTCTGCGTGCCAAAAAAAAGAAAGCAGTTCGTTCACTCGATTCTTACTCGATACCTATCTAGATATAAATATATATATATATATATAACCTATATGCACATACCTGACCGATCTCTCATCCTCAGAATGCTATGAATTGTGTCTTATACTCATACGAAACCACCGGCAACGGACCACTACAAAAATTGGAACCCCTATCCTTCCCCAAGACCTTTTCCCAACCCAACCTTTTCCCCCATTCGATAAGTATTTGCTATATTATAGGTGACTTAAGATTGACGACGACATCCGATATCTCGCTCGCATCATCTCAAGCTAGTTTGTACTGTATCCTAACTCTACGTTCAATTCAAAGTCTAACACTTAAGTTCATCTCTCGACTAAATGTTGTGTATAAGATATGTAAAAACTACAACTACAATTAAAGAATGTTTATCGAAAAACAAAAAAAACACATAAACTGTAAAGAAAAGCATTGGGAAAATGGTGAAAAACTGGTATGGGTTTTTTTCGGCGGCCTCGAACGCACTCCCAGGTCCTTGGACAAAGAACACGTGCGTGTCTCCTAGCTGCTAGTCGTCTCCCAGAGCTTCCAGAGCTACAAAATCCTAAAAAAAATTTAGAACACAGGAAAACTCAAAGAAAAGCCCTCGGTAACAAAAAAAAAAAAAAGAGCCCCCCGAGCCGAACTTTTTGGCTTTGTAGGTCACCGATTTTCCCTCATTCGTGGGAGGTGTAAATACATGAAAAGAAAATACAACAGGTATTCTTGGTTAGTTAAAGCTTAGCACTTACTTAGCACTCAGAAGTTACAAAACTTGATAGTAACTTTCTATTGCCATAATTGAGATTCATTTATTTAATGATTGTTTTACTTTTGTTTATGATTTAATACAAATTATATTGTATTTGGGAAATTTATTATTCATATTTATTCATGCTAAAATATTCCAAGGGTTTTTAGGAAAGTTTGAAAGGAAAAAGTTGATATTTTTATAAATATTTTTTTGTTATTTAAAAATATAAATGAAATTACATTTTTAGGTATTAAAGAATTGGATTTCTGATATTTTTTTCGTAGTTTAGACAAAGCTTGGGACATTTTTTGGTACTTTTAAAGGTACTTTTATTTTGGGAACTTATAATTTAGATAATATTTTCATAAATATTTATGTTTGTTATTTAAAAATACAAATGTAATTAAAATAAACTTTTTAGAACTTAAAGATTTGGATATTTGGATATTTTTCGTAGCTTAGACAAAGTTTTGGACATTTTTTTAGTACTTTTACAGGTACTTTTATTTTGGGAACTTATAACTTAATTATTTAATAGAATAGAATACATAAATTAATAAATTAATTAAATTAATTTATTTCCTTTTGAATTTTACCTTTTAAATGATATTTTTCTCTTACTGTTTGCAGGAAGCCAGCAAACTAGCTGCTGCCGGGTCCGTGGAGAACTTGTACGGCAACGGAGCCCTTGACCACGGCAGTCACCTGGCGAGGCGAGCAGCGAGGTCTCAAAGGTCCTGCGAGAGTCCTTCGCCGGCACGTGTGTTTGTGAGTGTGTTAGTGGGTGAGGAGAGAATGCGTGAGTGTGTGTGCTTGGTATCAATAAATTATTATATGCTGTCTGTCGCAAGCTTCGTTCGTTAATCATTTTTCGCCCCCAACCCCAAACACCCTCCTGTTCCTGCTCCTGCTCCTGCTCCTGCTCTGTCAACCTGCTCCTGTAAAGGCATTTCCATTTTGAAAATTAGTAGGGTTAATGCCGGGGCTGGCACCTTCAAACTTCCACTCTTTACCCCTGTGATTCTCCATGAGCCTCCTTTGGTTGACCTTTTTCCGTTGTTCGGCTGCTATATTAATTGGTTTGATTAATGTGCTCCAATTTTCGGATGGATGGTACGTAACTGCGCCGGGCCCCAATAATAATCGGGGCCTTTCCTTTACCAGTCACCTCTATCATTGTCTTACCTGTTTTTTTTTAAGAAGGGGGATTTTGGGAACTAATGATGGGACAGATACAATTTGTAGCCTGTCGCGGGTTTTAAGGTTATAAATTTCTATATGTCAGGACAAAAGACATTTCCAAATCTAAAGAATATTAATTTGTAGAGTAATTTTTAATAAATTTTAGAATTTTGATTAAAAATCTTTGAATTCTATTAGGTTTTTCTTGTTAATGGTTACTAAACCCCTTTTGGGAATTATTTTATTGAATAGTAATTGAACAAGTGTGTGTGTATATATATATATTATCATGAGCCTTATTGATTTGATGTATTTTTGGAATAAAGGCATAAGCAGAAGGGGTCCCTTAACTTATTTCGCTTGAATAACTTTGTTTTCGGGAGGCCCAAAACTACTACAGGGGGGGGGTCTTTTTATAAATTATGTATGTACAACGATTTCTCCCAATTTTAATGGTTGAGAGGAGCCCAAGCGCTGGGCCACAAATCAATATATTATATATTAGTAAAGGTAAGCTAGGTAAAGTCCAGGTATATCCCACATAAAACCTCAAATCGAAATTGTCAGCTTTCATTCTTTATTCCGGAATTTCCCTCTCTTGGCTTTGGCATTAGATTTGTTTTCCGCATTTCCCTGTGGAAGAGAAAAATAAAAGCTTTTTTAGTTTTATGTTGCTTGTTTTTTTTTTTTGCTGTTTTTCCCCATTTTAGTTAGCCTGTTTTTGCAATAATAATCGCGGCATTAAGTCAAAAGAGGCCCTGCAAAAACAAATGCCAAATCAATGTCCATGTGTGTGTCTCTCTATATATATATCTCTCTCTCTGTATATATACAGCTATGTCCAAGCTAATAAGGTTATTAGAACTTTCTCCAAAATAATTGTGCTGATAACTTAATCATTATGGTTGGGGGGTAGTTTTCCCGCTTAAAAACTTTTGCACATACGACGAGTGTATGGATAACTTTTCCAATCAAGCGATTGTAATTAATTACCAGAGAGCTTGTGGCGAACCTAATTTGGAAAACTTTATTAATTGCCAGGAAACTGACAATTTGAGCTTAAGAGAGAAAGATAGAAATTTAGAACACAAAGGGTACCGATAATGGACAGAAGAAAGGATCCTAGATAACCATTAACTTGATATTCTTGATTATAATCGCCAGACGAGTCGATTTAGGGCTTATGTTGCTGTGCTGTAGATACTCACCATGTTTCTAGAAACATGTTCAAGCAACATTTATCCCGCAACATTTATTCCGCAACATGTTCCAGGTTAACTTATGCCTTGTAATATTTTCTTTAGGTTTTTGTTTTTTTGAAATATATAAAGAAAAACCTGAACACCAAAGCCAAACCAAAGGACTTTTGCCAAAGATTTCATATACTATATATATTTTGTTGTAAGCTCTTTTCATAATATTTTGTTGACCGCATCTGTGTGTGCGGGTGTGCGGTTGAGTGGCATGTGTGTGTGTATAGTGTTTTTTTTTGTTTTTGTATTTTTTTTGGTGCGATAAAAGTTGACTCGTGCCAGTTTCGAGCTGTAACCGAAAACGCATACAAAACAAAGCAGCGAAAAAAGCGGAAGAACGGGAAATGGTGAAATGTGTGGGGAATGGGGAATACAATGTGAATGGGAATTACAAAAACAAGCATCAACAACCACCGTTAGCCCCAAGCGCCAGGAGCGTTCTTCTCTCCCACTCTTCATCGCACTCTCTCTCTCCCCTTCCATCTGTTCCCGCCCACAGAACCATAAATTCACCATTACCACGCAGCTACCTCAACACTGCACCTCCGCTGCCCCCCATCCCCGCCATCCACCCATTAAGAGGTGGCAACTAACAAACGCCGGTGACGCAACGAAGCTCGGGGAGCGACAACAACCCGATTCCGAACCCGATTCCATTACCCGAATCCCAAAAAAAAAAAAAAAACAAAAAAACCCGACATGAACCCGAAGGCCAGGGACGGAACTGACCCACTAACCCCCTACCGGAAAAATGGGCCAGCTTTTCCAGGTGACAAAAGGCCCAAAACTAGTCTGAAAGATCTCTAAACCAAAAAATCAGAACTACATATATCTATCAACGCTATATTTTAATATTATTATTGCATTTACTTAATAACCTTCAAGCCTAATTGTTAGTATATTGGCAAATAAGGTGATAACCCTTGACATTCAAATGTTATTTTGCTTGGTTTTTATCAAGGATTATTATCTTTTACCATAATTTATGACTACTTGTGTACAGATATCGTGGCTAATGAGTTATCATGTAACCTTATCTGTATCTGTGGAATACATTAAATAATTCAAATAATTCAAAGCTCGATCGTTGATTAGGTTTTGCAAATAATAGTCCTTGAATTCTTTGAACTCCGCTCCTGTTGTTCTCGAGGCTCAAACTTCGTCGACGACTCCGATTCCAATTCCGATTCCGTTTTAACTCCGATTCTTTTTTTCAACTCCGATTCGGATTCTGAGTTCGCGACTCCCGATTCCCGGCGTTGCATGCAAGCAACGAAGTGCCGTTATATGCCGTTTTTGTTTTCATTTCAGTGCAGTGGCGTCGTAGAGGGGGTGGCTATGAACAAATTGTATACAAAAATTACTCATACGCCATGTAAGCCGCATTTGTAAATTAATTTGAAGAAAATTGTTTATAAAAATGCTTATTTAAAATTTTGCTGACAAATATAATTTAAAAATGACAAATAAAAATTAAAACTATGACTTGGGGTTAAAATCGGCAATTAACCCCCTCCTTTGGTAAAAAGGTAGCATACCTTTATGGGTTCAGATTATATTGCTAACGGAACTGGGTACTTAACCCAGGCCCCATCCCCTTTTCTTGTTTTTGAAGACAAAGTTTAAGTGTCGCCGCCGCTGGGCGGACTAAACGACTTCCCGCCCAAAAGAGAGGCAGAAATAGCGGAGAGGGAGAAGGGCAGAGAGCGACACCGACCGTTAGACGAAGCGCCCCGCCGACCAAACGACCGACAGCCGAGTCAGAGCGAAGCAGAGGAGGAAGCAGGAGAGGCAGCAGCACAGCAGCAGCAAGGGAATGCGTGCCGACGACGACGGCGCTATATACACGGTGCCGAGCAACAAATTGAGTCAGTATCGCACAAACAACACTAACGGAAACATCAACGTGAAAGCGAGACGGACGCTCCGTCCCGTTGTATGCTGTGTCTGTCTGTCTGTCTGTGGGTTGAGAGCTAGACTTAACGTTGTCCGTCGCGCACTCGAAAACAAAACAACACCAAAAAAAACATAAAACTTTATTAAAAACAAACAATAAATGCTGCAGAAACTTTAATAAGAGTCCACTACACCAACACACACTCACACACACATCGAACACAAGCGCATACAGAAACGCAAATAAGAGTAACTGGCAACATCAGGATAACGAGAGAAACAGCAGCTTAGATCGCGAGAGCAATCCAGATTACCCAGAGAGTAAGAGAGACAAATAGAGGATCGCTTCCAATCAGAGGCGGCTTAGTACCGTTACTTTAGCGGCAGCGAATGAAAGCCCAGGAGCAGCGAGCAAAGTTTTTGACGTTGCTGAATGCAATCAGCAGTTTGGCACTGGCTCTTGGAAAGTTTGCAACTCTCCCTCGGGCCAGCAGGAGAGAGCTGTAAAAATAGACAGGGGCAGAAATGCATAAAAAACGTCCAAATTATAGAGTCAAAAGAAGAACAGACAAAAAATCAGCAGAAGCAGAGGCAGAGGCAGCGGCGCGGAGTTGAGTTGAATGCTCTTTTCGTCGTGAATCGTCGCGGGTGTCGCGTCCTCACACACACACACACACAAACAGACATACAAGCCCACACATATGCACAGACATATCTATAGATGCATATAAATAAACATATCAAAATTAATTTTTTTTTCGTGTTATTCTATAGTTAATATATAAAGTTACAAAAAAAAAATAAAAAGAAAAAAGAAAAGAAGAAAATACAAAGAAAAGCAAGTGCAGGCAAGGGCGCCCGAGTGCGGCCAATGGAAATGCCAAACAAAATGCAGCAGCAACAAATTCGGCAGCAACAAAAACAACAACAACAACAACTGCAGAAGCAACTGCACTTTCCAGATACATAAGTCCACCGAATACCAATTCCGTTTTGTGGTCCGTCTTTGTCGCGCGCGTTCACACACACACTCAAACACACACGGACACCATACAAACACACACACACCTACACATGCAAGTGCATAAATGGCAATATGGACGAGCAGCAGCAGCGGCAGCAACAGCAGCAGCAGCACCCTGGTATACCAGCAGCACAGTGACACGCGCGTGCCAAACATTGCCGATTTTATCATCAGGCGAACGCCACCAGCAGCAGCAGCAGCAACAACGACGACAACAACTCCAGTGGGACCAGCTATTAACTGAAGGAGTCGCAACAATAATAACATTACCAACAACAACAACAATAATAACAACAACGAACATTGCTGAAAGGCGTCGCCAAATATCAAAGTGAGTTTAGCTACTCCTATATATATACTACATACTACTACTTTTACTACTAACACTCCTACATACTACTAACCACTCCTACCACTGCAGAGCACATAACAACAAAGCGCAATAAGATAGCAAGACACACACACAACTAACTAACTGCACACACACACACGTATACCGTTCTGCACCCTACACCCCCCTACCGCCCCCCCCTACCGCCAAAACAAATCCCGCATACCAACACGAAGCTATTATAACTGTAACCAAAGTGCAAGTGCATAGGAGGGGGGGAGGGCAGGAAAGGAGCAGGGAGAAAGAGAGTGCAGAACAAAGGAGCCAAGGACTGAGAGAAAGGGAGAAGCAGCGTGAATGCTAAATGAGTTATGTGTGCGCATTCCTCAATTCACAGCTGCAGTTGGCACACACACACACCACTCGTAGACAGAGAAAAGCCCGGCTAAAACCCAGATCAAGTGGCTCAAACAGAATTAATTAAAGACTTAACACATATACTCGTACAATAAGAGAGTCACTCGGCGAGAAAGCCAAGTTTTACAGAGGGAAATTCCATTTACACTAGAGAAAAAAATAAAAAAAAAGAACCAAGTTAAGGAGCCAGAAGAAGTGGCTTTGCTTTTAATAGCTCTTTTAGAGAGAGATTTATCAATGTAAATGTTAAGTTTTAAGCTAAGAAGCTAAGGTAAAGATATCCTAGTTAATATATCCTTAGATTACCCCTAATTAAATAGAGAGTCTTTAATAATTGTAAGGAATGTCCGAATGTAATGGCTTCAAGTGCGAAATACTTGACATTTTGGCTCTGTGCAGTTATGCAGATTAGGCCAAGCGGGAAACCACAAGCCACAAGCCAAAGGACCGCAACCCGAACCAGAACCAGAAGTTGAATTAGAACAAGAGCAGTTTCCTGGCGCAGAGCAGTAACAGGAGCCTTCAAGTGCTGTGCAATCAAAGAGAAGGTCCTTCTCCTTCTCCTTCTCCTTTTCCCTCCATATGCCGATGACACGTTCGTCAGTGTGTGGTTGGTCATGCAAATGCATAAGGATTGGGGTCCTTGAAAGCGGAATATGAAAGATTTAAGCTCAGCCAAACAATGACTGATAGTCGCCAGCCAGCCCTTTTCCTGTTACTGCTTTTCCTCCTTCTCCTTTTGAAGCACATGGAAAATTCATGAAGAGCCCAAATTGAGTTTGCGGTCGAAACCCCGAAAAACATAACTAAAAATAAATTATTGAGCATGCTGTGTGGCTGTGTGTGTGTGTGAAAATTTAAGACCATTTGGGGGTTTGAACTTTAAAAACGAAAACTTGATGCCGGTCTGACCTTTTCCAAAAAACCCAAGTTGTGTGTGGAGAAGGTCCTTCCATGAGACAATTACTTAGAATTGGGTCAGTTAATGGCGCTCGTATATCTCAAATAGTTTTTAAAGTAGGCTAATTGGAAAATAACTTAAACTATTAGTGATTAAGTGTGAAAAATATATGTGATGTTTAATGGAATTTTCCCCAAAATACAAAACAGTTTTCATAGAAATTAACATCTCTTGTATTCCTAGTTGTTAACAGCTCTTTTTCATGTTTCGAAAAAGCACTAAAACTAAAATAATTGTAGTTAATTACCCAAGAACCATTACCAAAAGCCCAAAATAGATTTTTCTTATTTTTATTGTAAATAAAAAAAGATCGTAAAAACAATGTGTATAAAGAAATATAATGTGAAAAAGCAACGCCTTAATTATTGTAAATAGAATGTCAATTGTGTTTATTTTCCAAATAAAAATACATCAAATAAACTTTTTATGAAAAAAAAAAAAACACTTTGAAATATTCTCCGATTTCCCCACTGAAATTCAGTTTCATTTGAATGTTTTTTTTTAAACTTTTTCAATTTTTTGCAAATTTTTTTTGTTGCTTTTTTGCTTTCTACACATTGCTCCCGTTTTGTGCCGTACGACAAGCGATCGTGTTGAATGTGAAATACGTCTGCGATGTAGGAATTTGCCATAAATAGAACCCAATTCCCGAACTTAGTTCCCAGTCCCCAAAGTCCCCAAGTTCCCAATTCCCGATTCTCATGCCCAGAAATATCTCTCAAATATCTCTCTCCCCCTGGGGGAATCTTAAGTAGCTCTTCTTGTTTGGCTAATGGAAAATTGCATTTATTTCCGGATCGAATCTTGATTTATTTCGTTAATCTTTTGAATTTTAAATGTCGATATCGTTGCCTTACTTTTTCTTTTTTTTCTGTGACTCCTCTGGAATGGTTAATGACCAGAAAAAGGCGAGCAAAGTGAGCGTAATTAATGGAAACTGTAATCAATCATGCGCTCCAATTAACCGACCCATCCGAGAACAAGGATGAGGTACATATCCCCAGACTTTGAATGCTAATGGTGGCAGTGATGAGGTCGGAGGGGGGAGGGCTGTAATGACACCGAACGGTCCTGGTGTACATTTCAAAACTCATTACGATTCACTCACTTGTGTCCCTCCAAGAGAAAAGAGGAGTCGAGGAGGACACAGAGACGAGTGTCTGCGTCATATACGATACGATATATGTCGGGTGTTTGCTTTGTGGTCATAGCCCCTGACGAGTCATCATCTCTGATTTCTTAATTTTTCACCATTCACTGGAGCCACCATATTGCCATAATTTCTTGATTTTATTTTGCCTTTGTTCATGCCATTTTTTTTCTTTCTTGGAAAATTGGAACGGAAAGTCAATTATTGGCGGGGCACGCCTCGAAAAATGTGGCGAATTTGTGGGGTTTGCCTTGATTTTAGTTAATTTGTATTTAAAGGTAGCAAATTTTGATGAATTGTTTGTACATATTTTATGGCGTTTTAATTGAGTTTTCTTATAAACAATTATTGATTTGAAATCGGGCGTTATTTCTATAGCATACTTTTTATAATAATAATAATTTAACCATTTATTAGCTTTAAATATATATTTTTTTAATAAATTCTTTGAATTCTTTGTAGAATTAAATTTAATATTGGCATTAAATATTTGTTTTGTTAATAAATTCTCTGAATTCTTTGTAGAATTACATTAAATATGGGCATTAAATATTTTTTTTACGAAATTCTCTGAATTCTTTGTGGAATTAAATTACAAACTGACATTAAATATTTTTCTAATTGAATTTTTCTTTGAATTCTTTGTAGAATTAAATTAAATATGGACATTAAATATATATTTTTTTAAGAAATTCTCTGAATTCTTTATAAAATTAAAATAAATATTGGCATTACATATTTTTTAATAAATTCTCTGAATTCTTGTAGAATTAAATTAAATATTGTCATTAAATATTTTTTTTTACGAAATTCTCTGAATTCTTTGTGGAATTAAATTAAAAACTGACATTAAATATATTTTTTTTAAATTCTCTGAATTGTGAAGAAGAAGAAGAAGAATTCAGAGAATTCTTTGTAGAATTAAACATTGAATGCCAAACCAATTGCTTATTTGGCATTAAAAGCTGGCCAATGCACACAATCTGTTAGCCAATAATAGCTTTTCTTGTTATAATTTCGCAGAGGCTTCTCTTATCTACAAAAACATGCATAAATTTGGGCAATTATTATTATTTTTTTTGGGGTTTTTGTATATTGATAAAAAAAAGAGGCCCATCGTTATCTCGTTTATCGATAATTAATTCAGCAAAACCACTTGAGTCCAACTTCAGTTTGCCAGCAGCAGCCTCTTTTAGGCTCCCCTCCGTCCGCTTGAATTTATGAATAAGCAAGAACTTAGTTTCATTTATATATAAAGAAGGACTTTTTCGGGGGCCTGACAAGATTGCTATTCATAAAAATCCAGAGCCAGGACAGGACGTCTTTTATTCATACCGATAATTGTTTGAACAATTTCGGTGAATACCAAAAATGAATTCATCGATTGCCTGCGGGGGCCAGTGGGCCTTTTTCCTTTACTTCTTCTTCTTCTTCTTCTCACTTCTCTATCGACTTTCCGTTTTTCGTGTTTTCGCTTTTCGTTTTTCGCTTCATTTGCTTTTTGGGGTCCTGTGGGAGGACCCTGCATAACCTTTGCTCTCCCCTTGAGGGGACATCCGGGGTGTGAGATGGTGAGTATTTCACATTTGCTGATTTTTGACGCGTCCATTTACTCTTGATTGATTTTGTACATATATATATATGATATATGGTGGGGATATATATATAATATTTGTATGTGTGAGTTGCGGTTGCATCTACTTAAAAATACATTTATTTCTGCGGCCAACGGTGCGCGAGGTGGAATGAAAACTGATCAAATATTTATACAGTTTGCATAGTCAATTTACATAAGTCCATCAACAGTCCCTGTCCGTCAGTCCGTCCGTCCGTCAGTCCGACAGTCCTTGTGTCCGTCCGTCGTCCGTCAGTCTGTCCATCCGTGTGTGTGCTTTTTTGTGTAGTGCCCTTGTCCACAGTGAAAATAAATTGTATTTGAGAAAATTTTTGATTTATTAATTAGTTTTCAAGTTTAATAATTAAATTTATTATTTTTTTGATATTTAAGAAGTCTATAAATAAAAGTTTATAATTTTATTAATAGAAGCATGATATTTTGGGCATTAGTAGTTAAGCTAAATAATTATCCTTGATTTTAGGCGTTAAATTTCATATTTTTTTGAATAGCTAAACATTTATTTTTAATTTTAAGCGTTAAATTTCATACTTTTCAACAAGCTAAACAATTATTTTAAATTTTATGCCTTAAATTTGATAGTTTTTGATAGGCTAAACATTTATTTTTAATTTTAGGCGCTCAATTTCATACTTTTCGAGAAGCTAAACATTTATTTTTAATTTTAGGCGTTTAATTTTATACTTTTTGCTTTTTTAAAAATGTTATAAATGAAAGATTACAATTATTATTCATTCTAGGCGCCATATTTTAGTAATTAGTTATCAAAATTAAAATTAAATGTATAAAACTTAATACTTTTGAATAATTAAAAGTTATTTTATTAAGAATTAGAGTTTTATTAATATAATATTTAATTTTTTTTCCGATTTTATCAATAAATGAATTAAAAAACAACTTTGTTTTCAATTTTAAACGTTCTTTGAGTTGCTTTTTAATCTCCAACTATTTGGAGCCAAGCCATTGTTAGTTTCCTTTAGTAAATTAATACAATATAATCTATATAAGATAGGATTTTTTCTTTTAAATAAATTTAAGAAACAGGTACTTGTTTGTTTTCCCAATTTTAAATTTTCATTGATTTATGCGGCATTGAGAGCTATTTTTCATGATTTTAGTTAATTTTTTAACTTACCTAATTTCCGATTTAATGAATTATACCTTAATGCTCTCAGTGTGCGTGGCTCGGCCCTCCCACTCTGAGTGTGTGTGTGTGTCTAGCCGTATCCTGTCTCATCAATGTCAAAGCAATGAACCCGAATATCCATATTGCCAACGCTTGGCTTATTCAATTTCCCCGTCTGTCTATCTAAAACCCGAAGAATCCTCAACCCGCAGTCCCCCCCCATCCCAAAGTCTGTGGCTAATACCCTTTTCAAAAGCCTGGCAGCAGTTGGTCCGCGGGTCTCGGGTTGGGGGAGGAGGGGTTGGCATTAAGGTATTAACAGCTTCGACTTGGCGAAAAAGGAAAACAGCTTTTGTGTGTGTGTGTGTGTGTGTGTGTATTTTTTTTTTGTCCCAACATTGTTAATGTGTCTATATAAGCATGTACACAAAGCATACGCTTGCGGACAGGATAATAGCACTGCAAATTTGCATTGTATTCGCCGGAACACAGAGGCAGGCGCTTGTATAAGTACCAAGGGATGGCTGAGGGTTAGGTAATAATTTTCCTATTGTGCGTTTAACAACAATAAAGGAAAAACATTGATTAGAATGTTAAGATTATCTGAGAGAATGCTAGCTTCTTTGATTTTATTACTATAACATTTTAATGGGTTTTATTTTATGTAGAGGGAATCAAGGGATTTAATTGGGTTTTTAAAGACCTAAAATAAAAATATTTAAGTACCAAATTCAGTCTTAACTTGTCGTATTGAAGTAATTTATAATATATGGGAAGAGAAAGTCATTTAATCAATATTTCAATGTTGGGAAATATGTAAGATATAGCCAGATATCGGTGTAATATATTGAAGGAAAAATTATAATCAATATAATAATATTTTTCGCATAAAGAATTATCAAAAATAATAATAATAATAATAATATCGATATTTTTACTTTTGAAATTCAAAAACTGTATAATTCGGCATAGTATTTTTCAGTATATTTCAGTATTTTTCAGTATTTTTCAGTATTTTTCAGTATTTTTCAGTATTTTTCAGTATATTTTTTTATATATTATGTTTATCCCTATTTATATCAAATTAATTGTTATTATATCCCTACAATTTTCCAAAAATAAACCTATAGTAAAATTTTAAAGAAATAAACGAATAATAATAATAACGTTATTTTAACTTTTAAAATTCCAAAAACTTCTATTTCATTAAATAAAAATGTTCAATACTTTCGCTATGATTAATATCAAAGTTTTTCAATATTATTATGCATATTTATATAAAATTAAATATTATGAATATAAATATCAATTAAAAAAAATGCCTACAAATAAAACACTTTTAATAAAACCTTAGCAAAAGTTCTTCAAAAATTACACCTTGTGATTATTTTCTTTACCGCCACTATGCCCCCGTGTGCATATGTTAAGTATATACGCACTCAATTAGAAAGGAAAATGAGGAAAATGTGGAAAATGGTAGAATCGTTTATGACTCAGCATAGTGCGTGGAGGAGGAGGCCAACCAAACCGCCCGCATTTTGGCCATTAAAAATGCTCAGGCATGTGTAATTGTTTTACACACACATCAGAGAGAGGGAGAGAGAGGAGAGAGGGAGATGCCCAAGATATCGGGCCCTGTTTGATGTCTATAATACACACTATATATTGCATGCTCACTCGTCTATATGCCATATACCATATACATACTACTTGTATATGCGGGTATATCGGTGGCATCCATCTTGACAGGTGCCGACAACTTTTGGATAGCAATGTCAATTCTTGTCAAAACAATTTCTTTGCTTTCCGATTCTCCGGGAACGGGGACACGTGAATTACGCAAGAATAAGCCCCAACTCCAAACGCGGGGGGCATTATGTCTACTATATCCCAAAGTCTACACATATAAATAAATAGCAACCCGCAATCGTAGAGCCCTGACACACGTAAAGTAAGTAGGGTTTTCCGTTCGTTGATGGCTTCATTAACTTGATTTGACTTTGCTGAAAGGGTATTCTGGATTTAGGGAAAAGTCTATAAGGCAAAAGGTTTTTTTTGATTATTTTTTAATATAATTTTAAGGCATTAATATCAATATATTTTTATTATATTCTTATATTATTATTATTATATTATATTTTATTATATTCTGAAATTTCTATACCAAAACTAGAGGTGGTGAACTATCGATAGTTTTATCGGCATCGATAGTGATCTAGTGTTCTTTTCCCTAAAATCGTCTGAAAAATAAGATAATACGTAATTTTTAGCACTAAACATTCCCTTTTTCAAAAAGCGCTCCATATTTTAATAGATTTTATTAGTTTTATCTTATTTTTCAGACGATTTTATGGAAAAGAACACTAGATCACTATCGATGCCGATAAAACTATCGATAGTACACCACCTCTAACCGAAACCTTTAAAAATCCTTCTCTTAATTTGATTTAATATAAATATAAATCAAAAGAGCATAGAAACTTCGTTGTCCTTGTATTTACTCCACCTCCACTGCCTGCTGCCTGTCCATCAACTATTCTTTGGGCACTTTGTGATGGAGAGTTGCCGGGGGGCAGCGGTGGTGCGGTGGGTTAAGTCAGACCCATATCGAAAATGTCAGGATTTGCAGTCGCTTCTCAGTGGCCAGACAGCTTGGCAGGCATGGAGCTGGAACTGCTCCAGGCAAGTGTTTCAATCATTCAATTCAAGTTTAGGACAAAGTCTAGGACCCGGGGCCTGAAGTGGATTAGCAGCGGCCTTTGTGTGACATCCTTTTGGCTGCTGCTGCTATTGTTGTCACTTTACAATTGTGTAGGAGTTTGGGTAGTAAATATATTTAAAGGAAATTATTTGTATTTCTTTAATGTAATTGTAAATCATATATTTAGCTAATTAATTTATTAGGTATATTAAATAATCTTATAAAAAATATATAAGATTTATCTTATATAATTAAAGGATAAGTAAGTACAATTTTAAGCCAGAGAAACTTTGATTTTCGTACTTAAATAAATTATTATTTATCAAGAGATTTATTTTCTTAAATAATATAATTTATTTAAGCCAATCTAGGAATAAAATTAGCAGATATATAAATAAATAACTAACTTTAAATAAACAACAAAGAAAATCCTTAAAAAACTCCTTTTTAGGCATAAAATATTACAAAAGAACACACATTTCCCATCTCAATTTAATTTTAAATATTTTAAGCATTTAAATAAGAATATTTCTTGTCTTTATAAATATTGTTTAATGATTTAAATGATTTATTTAGAAGATATCCCTTTAAGGTCAAGGACCAAAGGCCAGACTCTAGGCACAGCAGCTTGGCTCGTAGATTATTGTTGGTCCAGAGAGAGGCCCTGAGGGCTGTGAGGTTTTTAATCTTTTGGTGGCTTTTGTCGACGATTTTCCGTGCAATTAGAGGGTTGACCCCTCCTGTGGCATCTCCTTCACTATCCTTTTTTCCATATTTTCCATATTTTTTCCCCCATTTATGCAGTTTTTATTTATTTTTTGTGCTAACAGCGCTTTTGACGAATGCAACGAGGTCGTGTTGTTGTTGTTGAGGTGAGTTTTGGGTGTGGAGTGGTCCTGTTTTTTTTTTTGTGTGTTTGTTATCCTGGCCTACAGGATAAAACCGGGCCAAGTTAACGATTTTCTTGTTTTGCTGTTTTCTCTTATTATTCCTTCCTCCCTTTTTTTATATTTTTTGTGTTGTGCGAATGAAATTTATGTAGAGGGTCCTGCTTGAAAGCCAAAGGAGCCCTGAGCCCTGATTTTGAGTTGTGCAATAAATTTTTATCTGTACACGCGGAGTCCGGACAGCTCCGGACTTGCAGATTGAAGATTGAAGGGTTTTTCCCAGCCCCAGTCCAGTCATGGTTGCCAGCCATTAAATAACGCTGTCAGAGGAGGTGCCTGAAGGACCCCTCGACCATTACACAATAGAAATTTTCTTGGCCGTTATTTATTTTGTATTTTGCGGCATTTGTCAGTGTTGGCGAATTTTCTGAAGGCTTCTTAGGTTTTTTATAATTATTTTTATTAACTTGAGAATTTTATAAGAATTTTAATCTTGGAATAGAGTTTTTTGGGAACTTATAAATATTATGAAGAAGAAAGCTTTAGCTTTGAGAGAAACATTTCTCTATAGTTTTTTTTGTTTAAGTCTTGCGATCTTTTATAATTATTTTTATTAACTTGAGAGTTTTATAAGAATTTTAATCGTGGAATAGAGTTCTTTGGGAACTTATAAAATATTATAAAGATAATATAATATAATATAAGTTTTGGCTTTGAGAGAGACATTTTTTCTGTAGTTTCTTTTGTTTTAGTCTTGCAATCTTTTATAATTATTTTTATTAACTTGAGAATTTTATAAGAATTTTAGAATAGAGTTCTTTGGGAACTTATTAATATTATAAAAACAAAAGTTTCGCCTTTGACAGAGACATTTCTGTGTAGTTTCTTGCATTCTTCTCATTCCTTTTATTGATAAACCTTTTAGTTTCCTTTTTTTTATTTACCTTAAAGTGCTTTTTCCTGTACAATTTATTGCAGTGACGTTTTTTCTTCCACAAACTAAAATGCACTTAATTGAAGGCTCTAAGAAAGGCATAATTTGACGGGAAATGTGCCAAAGTGACAGCAGCGACAGGAGCAGGTCCTGTATAGGTGCTCTGCCATGTTGTTGGCTTTATTGTTATTGGCCAATGCTGCGTTTGCGGGCCATGTTTTAGCGCTGCTGAGTGCCGAATGACATCTGGGTCACCTGGGTTCCCAGCTACCAGCTCCTCCTGGCTTAACTTATTCCCTGCACTTGGAACAGAGCAAAGCATGGCCCGTGATGTGTCCTCTGGCCATCGACGAGGACATTCACACTCTCCAAGCCCAGTACAGTGCGGTTCAGGGCCTTAAAAACGATTGATGGCTTAATACTTGTTGGAGGGCGGCGTTCTTTGGGATTACTGTGATTTGTGGGTTTTGTTTGCTAAGCAATTGGGGAAAAAGTAAATTATTATTTGAAGGGACACTTATTGATTAATACTTTTTGAATACAAAATATTCCCTCAGCGCTAGCTTATAATATTCCCCATAGTCCCAGGTTAATATTCATAAATTAAACTAAAAACCTCAACTGTTGAAATCCCAAAATCGAATTAACACATATTTACGAGATGATAATCGCCAAAGGCAATCGAAATGAATTACACTGCTGGGCCCGGACTGTACGTGCCTGCCTGCCTGGGCGATAAAGCAATCATTTTAATGGCATGATTAAAATTTCATCAGCTGAACTCAACGGGGCGAAATCCGAAAACCGAAATCGAAAAATCGAATTGAATCGAATTAAAGCGAGCCGCCCGCCGCTCGCCGGCAAGTGGATAGCCGAGATGTTTATCAATTATTCCCGATTCGGATCTATGTGGGAATCTTTTCTTTTGCTTTTGGTTTCTCAATTATCTGCTCTATATATATTTTTTGTTGTTGCGTGTATTTTGTTTGCCTGAAAAACCAGAGTGACTGACAAATCAATCAATGGTTATTTATAGAAAACCCCATCAAGGGTGGCGCTCATAAACAATTGAATTCATTTGCGGGCCCCCCAAATGCGATTGCATTTTCTATACCAAAAACAAATATTAACCCAATTTGAACACGAACTACGATCTGCTCCACGCTAAGAAAAAGTATAGATTTTTACCTAAAAATAATACATTTATTCGATGGAAGTAAATAGAAAATTTCCCGAAAATAATTCAGAAATTCCAACCCAATAACAAGCCCAACTAGTTTTTTTTTAGGTGTATTTTTGTAAGCCAAAATGGTAAACGAACTATAATACTAAAGTCAAAGCCCCAGCTAGGATCTTGGCACGAAGCTGGTCTTAGTTCAGAAGCAGAAGCAGCAGGGTCGCACTATCTTGGGAGAGAGAGAGAAAGAGTAATTAAAATTAAGGATATTCTATAATAAATTTTGCATCTTTGATGCCTCACCCTACTGCATCAAACTCCGAGAAGATGGAACTTTCTTTTAATAGATTTCAGATCCCTGGAGAGACTTTTCGTCGAGTCACCACAATTTTGATATTGGTCTTTCTGTGTGTTTTCATTTTACTATTTTTTTTTGTCCTTTTTCTGTTTTATTAGGTTTCGGTTATGCCATTTTTTTTTGTACTTTTTTACTCTTCGCTACTATATCCATTGTGAATGCCTTCTGGTACATCCGTTGTTATCGCTTTACACGTCGTGTCCCCCAAAGGCCCCAATAGGGTACCTCTTGGGGACATTTCTTCCATTTGCTGTGCGTTACTTGTCTGTGATTGTTTGTTATTGTCCTTGTTTAAATGTCCTTGCTATGATTGTTGTTGTTGTTGTTATTGTTGTGTTGTGTTGTATCGTGAACGTTGTGTATTTCCTTTACTGCGTTCTCCTCATTTCCTATAAAAATGGTTAAAATATTTAATATCATAATATCATATATCATATAATATCATATAATATCATATAATATCATATAATATCATATAATATCATATATCATATAATATCAAATAATATCAAATAATATCAAATAATATCATAATATCATAATATATAAGATTATATTTACCTATCTAGGTGGGTTGTTACCGTTGTCTATCTAGTTGGGTTCTTTTAATTTCCATTTTGCATCCATTGTTGGCTTGTGTCGGGTTTATTAATCATGTTTGTGTTCTTCTGCGATTGTGTGTGCTTTCTTTTTCACCTGCGTTTTAATTTTGATACCTGAATCTTTTCTTTTTTTTTTTTGTAATGTAAGTAAGTGCTCTATAGGGTTTCTTAAGGATATTTACCTGTCTTTACATTCGAGTTTACCTGCTTCATCTGCTGGAGAATTTTACACTTTTACACTTAAGCCTAAGATATTAAACTTAAACCTATTTTATACACTTTAAGCTTAAACCTAATAATATTAAATAAATAAATAAATAGAAAATATATATTAACACTATCACAGATAATTTTGAAGACAAAAATATTTTTTTGTAGACTTTTATTTTTTTTTAATATTCTTTAGATGTTGCCCGAACGATTTGTCGATTGAAACTGAGGTCTGTAGGGAGCTCGTCTAGCTAGGTCACATGACAGAAAGGGAAATTTGACTGCATGGATTACTAGATCGAATAATTTTTACCATAGCCAACTTGTTACTGTTGGGATTTTTTGGAATTAGTTAACAATAAATAATTATATTGCTTTTAGAAATACATTTTGCCAATTTCTACTTTGATGAAATGAAATAACATAATTTTTTCCATAAGGAATCTTAAAAAGTTATTGATTTTAACTATAAAAACAATACTTTATATTATAAACTCAACTAATATAATATATTTTAAATTATTTTATTATTATTTGGGACTAAAAAGCCTTATTTATTACCATAAATTTAATAAATAAATATAAACAGATAAATAAATATAAATAGATCAAAGTTTTTCATTAGTATTTCTAAAAAATATGTTCTTGAAATAAACTAAAAGTTTTTTTAGGGACTTATAACCAAAATATATTTTTATAAACCCCATAAATCGTTATATCAAGCTTAATTGAAACAGGTTATATCATTAAAAGACCTTAATTCTTACCAGGAACTCCAGAAAAATATTTCATTACTTTATATTTATTTATTAATTAAATTCTTTTAATTAGAATGATAATTTTGCTCCGTGCTCCTCGCATTCTTCGAAGTATTTGTCTATCTATCTGTATCTTTGTATTCGTATCTTTGTATCTATGGGCTTTTGCCTGGCACGGGGACTCGTCTGTTATGGTTCGGAGTCCGGAGTGTGTGGACTGTGGGCCCCCCCTCAACTATTATTAGCGGCACGCTCGACATGCAAACGTATAATGGATTTATATATGCCTTCCGTACTGTGGGTACATACCTGCAATATATATATATATGTATGCTATGTATGTATATATATATTTTTTCCAGCAGAAAGCAGAAACCGTTGCTCTGCAGGTGTTCAAATTTTCACATTTTTACCAGGTGCCTCAATTGTCCTTTTTTTGTAAAGAAAAACCTACAAAAGTGCACTGGAAAATAAAGAAAGAAAATACAAATAAAATAAAATACTAAAAAATATAGTTTGATTAATATGACCATGTTTATCTATTAATTAAATACTAAAAATACTAACAAATGTATTTAAATCTCAAACACTTTATAATTCATGTAAATACAAACTTTTAGAGTTTCAAACTGTTTATTTAGTTTTTATTTAAACTGAATTAAAATAACTAAAAATTTCTTTAACTGCATTTACTTTCTTTCTTTTACTTTTCAAACTTCTGCATAACCGAGGCTGCATAATTTAAAATTCTTATTTGTATTTATAGTTGAAATATTGATTTTCATTTGTTACATTTTTGAGAGTTGTTTCAAATGGGTACTTTTTTTTTCTTTTGGAAAAGAGGGCGGGAAAAATCGACCCCTCTTCGCACATATGGAGACTTGCGGTCAAGAAGCTTTTTCCCACCTCGCCACATGTGGTCCTGGTGGCTTTGAAGCTTTCTGGCTTATCAGTTCTTTGTCAGTGTCCGAAAAACTCCTCGAAACTAAATAGTTTTGGTCCCGGAAAGCTTGGCTGGCTGCAGCTTTTCAACCTCGTTTTTCATCCCCTCTAAGCCTATGCCTATGTGGCCTTCGATTTGTTCTGCATTTTATGATGGCAGCTTACCTTCTTCTTTTTTTGTAATTTTTGCTTAGGCTTTAGCTCAAAATTGGATTGATCTTTAAGGGTACTTTAGAGAAGGCCTAAAGGCATCACACATACGCAACGTTGGCTATATTACTCATACGCAGTGTTGGTTATTGCATGAACATAAAAACTACATCAATATTTTTGAATATATATCAATATTTATATTATTATTTAATGGAAATTTATATTAATTAAAGCCATTATTAACTTTATCAAAGTTTCGTCTTTATAAGAATTTTAAATAAAAGAAAAATATATAAAATTTCAAAATAACCCGCTTCTTTTTTAAGTATTAATGTCTTCCTTAAATATTAAAGCTTGCCACCGCTCAAATGCATATTTAAAGTTCTTAAAGAGTTGAAAATTAATTAAATAAAAATAAAATAATTGTATAATAATTATCTAACAATTAATTAATTATTATTTCCCCTCTTGCAGATGTCAATTCAAAAGCTGAACGACACCGCCAACTCGGGCTACGTGAGCTCCGAGGAGACGGACTCGCTGCTGGTGAGCCAGAATCCAAATCCGTCACGCGTCGGCGGCGGACGGACGGCGCTGCTCCGGCAGGTGAAGAGCAGCTCCACCAATGGACCAACCGGTGGTGGTGGTGGTGTTGCCACCTCCACCTCCTCAACGGGCTCTGGCACGGGCTCCGCCACTGGCTCCGTTACCGGCTCCGGTGCAGGCTCTGTGGCGGGTTCGGGCACGGGCACGGGAACAGGCTCGGGAGCTGGCAGCACGCAGGCTAGCAAGCCGACGCTTATGCGCCAGGATCGAACTTCCACATATCTCACAAGTCCGCAGCAGTCGCAGCACGCAAGGATGGGCTCCGAGGAGAGTATGCGTGGCGGCGTCGGTGGCATTACGAATCCCCACGACGAGGATGTGGAGCAGGGACTGCTCCGGACGAGCCTAGTGCCTGACATTGAAGTTCACGAAGAGGACCAAGACCAGACGACCAACGACCAACAACAGCAGCAACCACAGACCATATCAATTATGAATTTAAGCCTGAAGCCCGGCGACAGCCACAGTCACAGCCATAGCCATAGTCATAGTCCCAGTCCGGGACCTGGTCCAGGACCCGGTCCCGGTCCCGGCAGCCATCCCAACTTGGGCACATCATCATATCAGAATCTGGCCTCAAGCATACCGCCTAGTGCACCAAGCCGGTGCCGGGCTTGCCGCAATTGCAGCCGTCGTGCTTCCACCACGCCCATGTCCAGCTCCATTGCGGATCGCGGGCAGATCGATAGGAGCGCCTCGCGTGACAGCGTTAAGAGCGCCTTCCAGGGCCAGGGCAATCTTAGTGGATCCATGCTGCTCCAGCTGCAGCAACAGCACCAGCAGCAGCAGCAGCAACAACACTATCAACATCAGCTTCAAGTAGTCCATCAGCAGCAGCAGCAGCAGCAGGTGCCACCTCCAGTCCTTATCACATCGTCGCCAACAAATGGTTCCCGGATAATACGGCAAAGTTCACAGCCGGAATCAAGCAGCACGGCCATCGTCTGCTGTGGCCCCCACTCGGCCTGCGTCGGTCACTCGCACTCTCATTCGCACACGGTGCCCAATGTGTCGCTGAAGCAGCTACGGGAGAGCTCAGGCGATGGCATAGCTGGCATAGCAGCGGATTCGCTGAGGATCAACGGTGGCATGCGGCCCTTCAAGCAGGTGAGTTGCCAGAAAAATCATATCATATTATACCCACAGAGTCTGCCCCTTTCAAAGAATAGAAATATTAGCTAGAGACGCCAAACTTTCTTTTGATAATGCTTAAATTTTTTATATTTAAATTAAATTAATTTAAATTAATTATAATAACAAGAACGAAGCACCCAGTGGCGTCTCTAGTACTATTTAGGGTTTTCAAATATATCGATATTGTACCTACTTTCCATAAATCATAATTGTCCCTGTGTAACTCCATTTTCATATAATATATTTTTAAGTATATACATAACCGTATCGTGTAAATTTTGATGTTTTGTAGCCACTGTATAGCGCACTATATATACATATATGTATATATAATATATCTCTATATATAATATAGATGTTGTGTTCATACAAGCAATTCCCAGATCCTTTGCATATCTAGGCAGGGCCAAATGTTGATAGTTCTTTCTTTTTAATATTTAATGAGTTTTATAAAATGAAATAAGTTTTAAAACATAATTTTAAGAACTTTTTGGAAATCGGGTTGTCTGGAAGTCCTACATACAGCTTAGCATATTAAATAATTCATTATAATGTGACCAGCTCAAATCAAAGCTTAAGAAGTGTAGCCTTTTTTACTTATAAAGCAACTAAGGCATACAGAAAGAACATT
This sequence comes from Drosophila truncata, assembly GCA_008042515.1. Lineage (NCBI taxonomy): Eukaryota > Metazoa > Arthropoda > Insecta > Diptera > Drosophilidae > Drosophila > Drosophila truncata. The sequence continues at coordinate 44,041 of VNJQ01002781.1, read as the reverse complement.
TTATATTAAAAATACTTACAAATGGCGTAAGACTGTAAATTTAAATAGGACCAGGTCAAAAGAAAGTATGACCATGATTATTTATAAAGCAACTGAAGCATAGATATTGCCTTACAAATGGCTTACAAATTTTACATCCAACAAATTTTTTTTAAAATGAATAATTAGTACAATTTTGTATTTGAAAGTCTTACAAACATCGTAAAAAAATAAGCAGTGTGACCATGCTTATTTGTGAATCAACTAAAGCCCAGATATTGCTAAAGAAATTGTGCAAAAAATGCTTATAGATCGTAAAAACACAACTAGAGTAGCTCTTTAACTATCAAAACTCAATCCCTATTTGTATGGCCCATAAAGATCTCATTCATCACCCACAGCGAGAGATGCCTTAGCCAAGATGCTAAATTGTTTGCCCATAACTCATCGCCCATAAACACCAAAGATGTTTTTTATGTCCAGTCTCGGATTTCAGTTTATTTATTTCCAAGATGTTTTCTAATAATCATAAAAACACGCTGGACTGAAGCTATTTGCAATGATTTGCTTGTAGTTTTTTTGTTGTTTTTTTTTTTTTTTTGGTTTATTTTTGTTTTTCGTTGAATTCATTTGTTGGTCTGACTGTTGGCGTTTTTCGCGCGCTAAAATCCAATTAGGGAAAATCAATATTGCTCATACGCCGCGTTGGCTCAACAATTATTTCGTTTATTATTATTTTTTCTCTCTCTCTTTTACTTAAGCATAATTTAATATTTTGTTTACACGAGATTTGATTAAGGGGGAGTGGGAAAATTCTTCGAGAATTCTTCTTCATTCTTCAAATACAATTTTTTTCCCCATAATTAAGCCTCTGTTTCTCTGTTTGATTATTCATGTGGCAATTGAATTTTTAAGTCTCCCACACTTCTATAGAAAATACAGAAATACCAAAGGGCACTAGGCAAGGCCATATCTTTCATCTCTCATCCCTATGCCGAGGGGAATATAATTATAATTAATATCAATTTACGCCCAAAATGTCTGAACTTTTGCCGCTGCTGCTGTCTTCCATAAATATCCCTAAAAAAAATGAAGAAAATGTAGAGAAACCGTGGAAAAACCAGGAAAGAATATATATATATTATATATATATAGACGAAAATAATATCGCTTTCTTCATGCTGGAAGAGTGACCTTACCATGATTGATGAATGTTTTCACTCTTTGACATTTGCCGTCGCGTTTTCCTATTTTGTACCGTCGCCGCCCCCATTTCCAGCATTTTCTTTCGCCCGCTCCCCTTTTCCTGTTTTCCGTTTTCAGTCTTTATAGATAATTGCGTTGGGGTCTGTCTGTCTTTCGGCAAATAGTCAGGGGAAAAACGCCAAGCGGTAAAACATTTATGGAAGCTTTGCGAAAGCTTTTCCACACGGAAAACACTAACGTTAAAAAAAAGAAAGACAAACAGGGAAAATAGAGCAGATAGCTGGGGGAAAATCAAATGGGAAATCGGCGCGCTTAAGAGCTTTCAAGCCACATTTAACACGAATGAAAAAAAAATAAGGAAAAACATTTTAATATGCAATTCCCTTTGGTGTGTGTCACCCACTTTGCTCGAAAGCTTACTATTTTGGCCTTTTAAGTTATATATCTCTGCGAGAGCTTTTTTTGGTTGTAACTGTGAAAGCTCTTAACGTATTTTCAAGTTTTCAATTGTCTCCGGTTTTCCGCTTTTCCGTTTTCCGCTTCACATTTTCCCCCATCGTCGACCAGTTGTTTGTTTGTTGTTTTTATTGTTTTAAAGCTCTGACATTTAATTATGCAACATTGCAATGAACTTTTCATCCACATTTATCATTCTTTATAAATAAATTATTAAATATTTGTAGGTTCCCCATAATCATCAGTCTTCTTTATCGAATATACATATATATAGTCCTTAATATTATCGTATAAATATCGCATAAACTAAGTTGGTCTCTGTATTACTGATCTATGTAGTTTCGATTGTATTTCTATATATCATCCTATATATCTATTTGAATCCTTTTGCTATCTGTATATTCTTGAGCAGGGCGTTGTGTCAGGGTGTGTGGGGTTTTGAATAGATTTTTTATTGGTTTTTAAATCAAATAATTAATTATTGTTGTGAGGTTTTAAATATTAACAATATTTTTGAATTGTTTTAGTATTTCAACTGCTTTAAAATCTTTCCTAAAATCTATTTAAATATTGTACTTAATTCATTATAATATCTTCTTAAAATCTTTCTTAATTTTTTCTATTTTAAATCTTCCTAAAAATCTTTTATATTTAAATTTAAATTTTGGAATTTTTTTTAGTAATTAATCCATTTTTAATCTCTCCTAAAATCCCTATAAAATCTATTTAAAATCTCTTTTAATTCTCTATAAAATCTGTCTTATCTTTCTTAAATATCTCAAAAATCCCACTAAAATCTTTTTAAAATATCTTAAAAATCTTTCTAAAGTTTCTTAAATCTCTTTTTCTAAAATTTTCTGTCCCTTCCAATCTTCCTAAAAATCTCGCCAAGTCTCGCCCCAACTCTCTGACAATAACGCACTGTCTCTATATGTAGGATATTTATGTACGAGTAAATATATATATATATATTTCATATTTCTATGTATCCTTCGCTGCCATATACTTATATCCCACCAGATCCTATGTCTACTATGTGTGTTTTCCTCCCGAAAAAAAAAGAAAATAAATTAACAGGAACTTAGCCTAGCAACTAAACTAACTAAGAACTTAACTTAAACTTAAACTCTGTCTAACTGTTCAACTGTACTAATCGCTATCGCATCCACTCTCGCAATCTGATCTCTTCAGGGCGTTCTTCTAATGCCTCGCACCTTGTCCGAAAGCCGAAAGTTGCGCCTTCGAAGGGCCTTCACCGAGGCCACTAACGAAACGCTTCAATGCTCCAAAATGGTATTTAATTTGCAAAAATCTCTAAAAAACGTTATACCCTAAAAAAAAACAAAAAAAGTCCCATTTTGCCAACGATAACAATTTTTTGTTTAATGTGTACATAAATATTTAGAATGAATTAAAAACAAAACAAAACAAAACAAAAACAAAAATGTTGAACCAGCTCGTAGTACCAAAATTCCAAAACCAAAAACTAAAAACAGTTCATTTCCAATGGCACCGCATTTAAGCTTTAAGTGAGCGAAAAAAATATATACAATATACTTTTACAAATATTTTTAATTATTTAAAATGAATAATAATGAAATTATTGATATCATTATTATTAAAATCCATAAAAAAGAAGAAAACTCTTTGCATTCGCTCACCTAATGCTTAAGCTATGACCTTTCCGCCTCCCAGCGGTCAAGTAGCTTGTTTTGTTATCGATAACAACCCAAAAAATAAACGCAACAATGCAACAATGCTAATGCTAATGCTAATGCTAATGCTAATGCTCCTCCATGTGCAATCGGTTCAGTTCTTCCTAGCCTGCACTGCCTCTACTCTCAATCTCCCCTAGAAATCTCACCGAAATGAAAACGGTTTTGAAATACTGAAATCTCCACTATCCACTATCCATTCTCCATTCTCCACACTTCCACTTCCGCTTTGCATCCGTTTTGAATGTGTTTAGCTGCATAGTTCCATTAGTTTATTTATAATTATTTATTAAGCGATGATGATCTATCGCCGCAGGTAAGATGTAGTTGAAAAATATATATTTCCATATGCCCAGCACTGTATTGTATTTGCCACAAGCACTGTTTGGAAATATTATTAGTAATAATATGAAAATTTATAATATTTAGTGATAAAAATATAAATATACATTTGCGGGGAAATATATATAAAATTATTTATAATTAACATAAGAAAATAATATTTACTGAACCATTTCTAGCTGTTTATATAAATGTGCTGGAAAAATAAAGGATAAATCTTTGGGGGAACATAGAAAATCATTAAAAATAATGAAAGAAAAAGCAATACATTTAGTATTTCTTACAAAATATTTCTCTTTATTATTATTTTTTTTTTTAATTATTTCTGTGGCTTAAGAAGCAAATATTTCATTAAAAACAAGCTCTTTAGTCAGTTTCCAGGGTATTCTTATCTCCTTCTCTCTGTTTTTTTGTTTCTTGGGAACCATCAATTAAATGGCGAGCAGGAAGCATTTAACATTTGAACATTTTCCTCGATTGAAAAGATGCAAACTTTTCATTTCCATGACGTAGAGGCACGATCAGGTGTTTGATTCTCACAATTCTCCCGCTGAACTCATTCCCCAGCGGATGTCTCTCTCATCGATTGATGGCTTCTTCTGCCGCTCTTCCTGTGCTTCCGCTCTCTGATTTTATTTTCTCTCTGCTCTCTCAGTCATTATTATCCACCTGCTGCTTTTCCTCCACATGGGTTCCACTAGCAGACCTGCGATCCAGTCCACAAAACTAAAGCATGTTAATAATATAAAAACATCATATTATATATTATAATATATTATATGATATTATAATGTATTAGTCACAGTTTTGTAGATAAAGCTGTGATTTTTGGTATACAATTAGTTAAGATCAACCTTTACCCCCATACCAAAATTCAGCTCATTATATATACAGGGTATTTACCAAGTCGTTGCCTTAGTTGTCATATAAAAAAGCCAAAAAGGCAGGGGCATATAAATAAAATGTTCGGTAGGCCGGCCATTTGTGCGTCGTCGTCGGAAGGGATCGCTCTCCCTCTCTCTCTATCCATATATACATATATGATCCAGAGATCCACATATCCAGATCTTGCTTCGGATCGGTTCAGATCGAATTGGATCGTTTCGTTATAATACTGGAAGTGAACGGGTGTTGTTGTGTCTGCTTCCCGTTCCGATCTGTTTACATTCTCTGGACAATTACGCAGTCCGAAAATTGCCCAAAAATAATCCGCAATTCAAATCAAAATCAAATCAAATCTAAGCAGATTTTTGCCAGCTACGGTTCGTGTTTTATATTTTTTGTTTGTTTGTTCCAGTTTTTATATATGTGAAAAGTGTTCAATTATCCTTTTTTCTATATATATATGAAACAAAAGGCTTTATAGTCTGTTTTACAAATAATGAAAAATGGCAAAGCAAACCAAGAAAGCGAGTTAATGTGAAAATTGCCAAAGAAAATAAATAAACAAAGCAATTTCATTTAAAAACAAATAAACAAAGTTTATTTCCATGAAAATCTCTGTACATTCGTACTAACAAAGAGTTTACAAAAATATTCTTCAAATTAATTATTAATTAATTAATTTTGAAAACTTATCACTGAACACTTTTTTCCTCTCTTAAAAAAAAACACGTGTGTGAAAAATCTGACAAAATGCTAAAGTGAAAGTGTTTAAATTCAAACCAAAAACTATTATCATTTTGTGGCCAAAAGATCTAAGGATCTTTGGAGCCTCTTCCCCCTCTTTCACATTCGATTTGCGGAGCAGAGCATGTCGCCGGCCTTTTGCATGGCGAACGATTGCAATCAGGAGCCTGATTTTTACCACAAATGTCTTGCCACGGCCATGCCTCCGCCGCTATCCGCGCCGGCGACCGTTGTCCTAACGACGTCATTGCCTACGCCGCCGACGCCGCCGCCGCCGCCGGTGACCCAGGGAAGACCCTCTCCCTCGCCATCACCTTCACCCTCTCCCTCCGTATCGCCATCGCAATCGATGACGCTAATGCCGCCAATGTCCATGTTACAAGCTCCGTCCCAGCCGCCGCCGCCGCCGCCACCGTTGAACGCGGCCGCCGCAATAATGACGCGAACGGGGAGCGTCGGTGGCGCCACGAGTGCCGCCCGCAGGAACTCCCTTTGGCTGGAAACGCTGCGTAACACACGCAAGTTGTCCTACGCCAACGAGCGACCGATTTTGGTAAGCGACCTAGGCATATACACTCGAACAAAAAATGTATAAAAGCTATAACAAAGATTTAAAGAGAAATTGTTATTTAAAATGAAAATTATTTATTTTTATTTAGTTTATTTAAAAAATTCACTTTTAAATAATGTGTCTACAAGAAAACCGAAAATACATTTACATATAAAGAAAATATCAATATAATTCTATATAACAATATTTAAAATAAATCGATATTTTGTTAGAAATCGATATAGAAAAAAATATAAAAAATTGTGGTTAGTTTTACCATAAATCAAAGGTTTTTTATATTTTCGATAAGCTGTTATTCAAATATCGATACTTTTAGGTCATTGTCGATTAATCGATAGGATATTTTCGATTTTTGACACAAATGTCTATTAATCGATATTTTAAATTTGTTAAAATGTTCATTTTTCGCACTAAATTTATAGGGGGAAAACGGACACAGCATTTAATAAATATGTTTTAAAATATAAACTGTTCTACCTTTTTCTCTCAGTGCAAGCGTTAAGAAACTATGACGTATCTAGCTTATCTCGACCATTTCCATTCGCCATTTGGTTTGGCGGCTTCCACGTGTCCCGCGTCCGAGACTATAAAAATAAATAAATCGCTGGCTCTCTCGCGCGCGCTCTTTTGTCTCCTCCGGGCTCCTCCGGGTTCCCTCAATCTCTCTCTCTCTCTCTTTTTCTTGAGCGATTCGAAGTTATTTTCAACCAGAGCATCTGCAGAAAGTAACAAAAGCGAAAACAAAATGAGAAGGAAATAAGAAAAACGCACACGATGGAGCTCTTTTCTGGGGGAAATCTTTGGGCTATGAAACTTTTGATACCCTGTAAAAAAAGTGGAACAAAGACCCACAATCCAAACCTCCGAGACCTCAATAAAATTAACAGAGTTTTAGGTTTTTAATATGAATTTAAATGAGGGAAGAAAATATTCATATATTATTATATTTATTTTACAAATCAAAAGATATTTGCAGTGTTTTTATTGTTTCTAGCGAACTTATTTCTCTGGTCTCTCAGTTTTTTTTTTCTCTGTTTCTCTTCTCCACATTTATTATTATTTAAAAATATTTCTTTAGACGTGTTGTGGTTAGAATCAAAAGAATTAGAAGTCCGAGAAACTTAAATACGAATATTAAAACTATAAAAATTGCAGTCAACGTGGCGTATGATTAATATTTCTTGATTTTTCTTACATCTTTTACTTAAAATGTGTTTTCTTTAATTTGCTAAATAAACAATATTTTTTAAAAACTTAAGAATTTGGAAAATTAAAGGAAATTTTATAAAAAGAAGGAAAATAAAGGAAACACTGCCACTGGGGCGTATGATTAATATTTGAAAAGAAATTACTCATACGACATATTGTCTGATAAAATTACTCATACGACCTGTTGTTGGATGATATATAAATTTATAAATAAAAATAAAATTATTATTATTATTATTAGATTGTTAATGATTCCTTATAAAGACTACAAATAGATATACCCTTTTTTTGGGAAGCCCCTTGGGCAGGATACTCAAAGATTAAAACCGTTTGTGGGGTGGGGGAAATGAAAGCAATAACACAAAACAAATGTGCGAAAAAATCAGAAAAAAGACACAAAACACATAGCAAAAGGCGACTTCCACAAACAAACAAACAGGAATCATTTAAAGAGGGTCTATATGGGTGTATATGGCGCTATTTGGGCATTCCATCAACCGAATCTGAATCTGAATCTGAATTCGAATCTCTCAATCTGAACAAGATGCCTCATAAAGACATAAAGTTCAACCAAGTGTTTGGAATCGAAAGGTGTCTGCCTTATGCTTTGATATATTGTTTACATCAGCAGTGATTTCTATGGCCTCATCATCATTATAATCATTATCTTTCTCTCTCTATATATTTATATATTTGGGAAATCGAATTGGGGAAATTTCAGGGTCAGTATAGGTTCTTTTTAGGGAGCCATAAATTATGCCTTGATTTCCGGAGTTCATCACCGAACCGGCTGTTATTGGTTACATCAGAGATATATAGACTCTATATAGAGCGGGCTATTTAAACAATGGCCACAACGTAATTAATGGCATATGCAATATAAAGCAAATAAGGCATTGAAAAGGAACAGAACAGAACAGAACAGAACAGAAAACAAGGGGTCCTCAGATGAATTATCGATGCAGACACACACACACACACACACACACACACACACTGTACTTTATATATATATTTACGGACGGACTATAATGCCAAATAGGAAAAACCTGAAAGCCGAAAGGCAAACAGTATGCAAATGGGCAGAGAACAACACATGCGTGCATATTTAGATGATGATAAATATTATATATATGCAGTCAGACTGCTGCTCCCAATGGGTATTACGGGGTGTCATCTGAAATATTTAAGGCTTGCTATTTGCTTTGCCAACACGACGACGACAACGACAACGACGACTCCTTTGAGCTTCCCTCCAGTGACACGTTCACGTCCTTGTCCATATGTCCGCATTTCGAGGACTTTCAATCGACCAAGTCAACTATCAACTGTCAGGACCACCGGACCAAGCACAAAAGGACCATGCACACAAAGGTGGAGTGAAAGCGAAAGGTGCGCTGTTACAAACCGAGTAACAAGTCCTCCCAGACTGTGTTTGTACTGTGAAAAATGCTGGCCAGGTGGCCTCAATAGTCCCCAATAACTTATTGCCTCGGCATTATGCGGCGAAAAATAGACGAGGAACTTTTTAAAATTTCATGATAATAGTCGAAAGACCCGCGGACGCGGACTGCAGTTTTCCGTTCGAATGCCTAGCCTGCACTTGGCGTAAATATTGATGATTGATTGAGAACTTGAATATATCGAGGGAAGAACTAACAAATTATTGCATTTATTAATTAATTTTTTATTGCATTTTTAAATCGAAAGCAAAAAATAACTGAAAATCGAAAAATAATCGAAAATTTAAAAAATAATCGAAAATAATCGAAGAATCATTTTTTTTTTCCTTTGAAGTAACTTGGAACAAAATTATAAATATTGAATTTTCCGTGTATAGCATGCCCTGTTCTTTACGATTATATATAGTAACCCCTATATATATGTATCGAAATATATATATTTCATATAGAATATATCTGTTTAGATGAATGTGCCACCAACGTATATCTTAGCGAGTGCATGCATGGCGACTCTAGATGTTTGCCCAAGTGTCCATCAATAAAATATGACAAGAGGCACTTTTAGCGGACTGTCCCCGAGTCGTAAGACTAAAGACCAGACCCGGACACGGTCCCGGACCCGGACCCGGACCCCGATCCACTTCAATGGCCACGGAATCGTCGCCGACAATATAAAGGTCGCACCGCAGCGAAACGAATCCACTTACAGCTGTTCTGAGTCATTTGCCAAGGTGTACGGGTACAATCGAACCGGAACGGACCGGACTCGGACTCGGTTTCGGCACTGCTCTACGATTATTGCGACCAGATGTCCCGTCTTTGAGGGCATGCACCTGTGGTGCAATCAGGTCGCTCTATGATTCATACATTTGTCGAGATCTTGGCCAGCTTTTAGAGGCGGAGGGTGCTCTGTGTTGGTCATTCAAGACGTCACTTCATTTTCAAAGAAAGGGGGGAAAAACTATAATATTTAGGAAGTTAGAGTAATAGGAAATTAAAGAAGTAAATAAGATGAAATACGGTCAGAAATATATGTTTATGTATCGATAATAAGATATATAAAGCAATCATTAGGTAGATATAGATATATATACGTTTTTACATTAAAAATAAGACCACGTTCCACTTATCCCAAGGAAAATTCTGAAAATGTAAGCAAATTTCCTTAAAAATTTACTGAAAATGGAAAATAATTTCGTAGAAATCATAAGAAAGAATGCATTTAGACAATCTCTTCCCCTAGTAGCATTTGAAGTAGTTGTTTTCCTATTTATCGAAGGCACAGACACAATCAAGAAAAGGTCCTAAGCCGGCTCTAAAGATGGATCCAAAACGGTATCTAAATATATATAAATATACTTCGATATTAAAAGCCCGGCAAGGCGAAGGCAAGACGGTGGCTAAGGGGATTCCGGAATGGCAAATGGCTGACAAATGCATAAAGTTTTCATTTCAATGAATTATTCAAAATCCGACATGACAACATTTTGACTATCTGTCGTTTGCGTTGACATTTCCATTTGATATCTGGGTCGGACTCGACAATGCCAGCAAGGATATTCTCTGTGTGTGTGTGCGTGTGTGTGTGTGGGCTAGGGGATATATTCTAAAGGATGGGCACTACTCTTGGGCACTCTCCAGGATGTGGAATGTGTGGACTTAGGTGCGATGTTTTCCCCATTGATGATGGAGGCAATTGGAATTGCAAACACACACACACACACACACATACACACAATGCATTAATTTATTTAAATGATTGTGTGGGAGGTCCTTAATAAGGCTTTGGCGGGGCTTTTGCAGATTCCGTTGTAAGGGATTTTGCAGGTACAAGTTGTTGACGGTTTTCCAACTAAAGCTGCTTTGCTGCACTGAACTAAAAGAAAGAAAGTTTATTTAAGATGTTTTTATATTTATTATGGATTATTTATATAATATTATGTTTTTTAAATATTTTTTTATATTTATATTTATTATTATTTGAGGGATCAATTATAATTATCAAGGGTAATTCTGTATTTTTAACCTATATCTTGGATATTTCTTATTTAATTACTTTAGAGATTAAAGATCATTGGAGTTTTTAACCTAATTAAATATATAAACAAATTATGCTTTATTTATTATATATTTCCATTTCCTGCAAATTTTCTTCACTCTATAATCCAAGATGCCAATTAGTTGGATTAAGACAAAGACAATTCAAATTAATTGGCAATGCACAATATGTTTTTGAGTTGTCCGCGGGACCCCAAGTGATCCCTGGTAAATCCCGCCATAGGATTCGGACTTAAAGGCTTAAAGGCTACTGGTTTCAGGGACATGGGGGCTCAAGGATCCATGATGAGGTGGAGTGAAGCAGCAGCTGTTACGGTTGCTAGGCCAATTCATTTGTCAGTTCATCAGCGCTAAAGAATGCATTCGCATTCGCATTCGCTTTCGCGTATCTGTGAGAGCGTTATTCAAGTGTGTGCTGTCGTATCTGTGTGATGTATGCGTGAACTTGTGTGTGTGTGTGTGTGTGTGTGCGTGTGGCCACAGTGAGGCTTAGCTAAAGCAAATTTATTTCTATAAATTCAAAGCTTTCGTTATATAAAGAGACATTTTTTTGAGTTTCTCCCGTTTATTTGAGATTCAATATTTTATGGAAAGAATTACTTCTATATTCTTTTAACTGTTAGTTTCAGGGAGAGAAAGAGAATGGTTAAAAATGTTGTTGATGAAAGATCGATGATGTGTTGAGGATTTGTTGATGAATCATCGATGATATGTTGAGGATTTGTTGATGAATCATCGATGATATGTTGAGGATTTGTTGATGAATCATCGATGATATGTTGAGGATTTGTTGATGAATTGCTGTTGATGACAGCCTAGAACATGCCCATGTTAAATTCATCAACAGTTTGTAGGGCAATTCATCGATGAATGATTAAAAAACTACTTCGGCTAATGATAATTTGTAGATGATTTGTTGATGATTTGTAGATGATTTTTTGATGATTTGTAGATGATTTGTTGATTTGTTAATGATTTGTTGGTGATTCGTAGATGATTTATTGATGATTTGTTAATGATTTGTTGATGAAGGGTACTGCAGGGTTTTCATTGAGCAAATGTCGTTAAAGTATTTATGTATGTTTGATCAAAGTGGTTCTCCTTGGCGAGGCTGGCCTGTACATCCGTATTCGTCTCCGTATATCCTTTGCATGCACAAAATATAGCCGAACAACGTGACTATAGTCCAATGTACGTACTACGTATTATGGTTGTATGTATGTGTGTATGTACGACGCGGGCAGCGGCAATTGGCGATGACAATGAAATCGCGTAGCTGGAACTTTGAATTGAGCATCCATTTGGGAATGGCTGGAAGATGGTGAGAGAGGGGGAGGGGGGGGGGGGGGGGGGAGTACAAAAAAACCAGAAAGAAAAGGCAAAGGAGGAGAGGATGTGGGAAAGAAGGCTGAGAAGGACCGTCACCTTACGCAAATCGGAGTTGGCCAATGCGCAGGACCAACCGAAGGCCACGGACAAAGTCGCTCTCTTTTCGGCTCCCTCTGCTTCTCCCTCCTCCCTCTACTTCCCTCCTTTCCACTCTCTCTGTCTCTGTCTCTCCGCCGCCCATCTCTCTTTTTGATTTCTAAAATGGAATTTTGAATGCCCAGAAGGAGTATTCTATGTGTATGTGTGTGTGTGTGTGTGCGTGGAACCTCAAAAGGATTAACTTGTAAAGTTCAATTTTGATTTTCGTATTGCGTGTCATTCAGCCATTATGCCCATTAGTTATCATCGGAATGAAAGGAAGAGCCAAAAAAAAAACTAAAAAACGAATAAACTTTAAGCGAAGCTCAAAGTTCAAAGAAGAAGAAGAAGCAGCAGCTTCAAGCGGCTCCTACTCTTCCTCTGCCAACGTCGCTTTCTCCATTTGCATGTGTGGGTGTGCTCCAGCCTTGTGCGTGTGTATTCGTGGGTGCGCGCAAGCAGGATGGCCATATTATATGACAGAGAGAGTGAAAGAGAGAGAGCGACAGCGCCTAACAAAGTTGAGTGGATTGGAAATCAGTAGAGGAGAAAGCGAGAGAGCGCCGACTCTCTCTCTCTCTCTCGTACACACCTCCGCTTAGTGTTTAGTGCCTCCTTTCGTGTGCCGCTAAATTAAACACACATGACAATGCCAATTCATTATGGCCAAAAACGAAAAGGAAAACGAAAACGAAATTGCAATTGCAGCAGCCTCAGTCGCAACAGAAGCGGCAGGCCACGACTGCGACGCTGGCAGAGGCAGCGACAGCTGATAAAGACAGTTTGACAGGCAAATCTGGGGCCAAAGCGCAAGAAGAAGAAGACCACGGTGAGAGGTGGGTGAAGAAGAGAGAGTGGATAAGTAAAAGAAGAAGAGCACTGCACCCACACCCTTTCCTTTTTTGGGCAGAGTTGCTCACTTTATGTCCTTACAGCAGAACCTCTACATCAGAGGACTCTACACCACTTCTTTTTTAATAATTATAAATGAATTAATTTCGAATTAATAATTTATTTCATTGTCCTTTTTTTTATGTCAACAATCCACCTTATTTATGGCGGTTTAATTGATCTTGATTCTCTCAAAACCGAATCGGTCGCAAGCTGAAATCTTGTAACTTGACTTTTACAGTTATTTATCAACTGTGGCTTGGCACCGGATCCGGGAGAGAAGAGATCGGGTGCCGTTAGTACCGTTAGTTAGTTAGGTTCGCTGTTGGCTCAACTCTCTTCTTCCTCTCCTTCCCTGCCGCGCTCCTGCTCGCTGGCATTGTGGTCGAGTTAATTCGAACTTGGTCCGTTTCGTTTACAACCAACGTCGACAGCGGACACATCGACATCGACAGCGAAGCGACAGCGCTTTGAATCAGTTGGATTCGTTTCGTTTTAGTTTTGTTTGTGTGCTTGTGTGTGTACCTATAATAGAGGCACGATTCTCACGCTCTCACGGTTGGATCCAACTGTGGGGAAGTCATACAAGTCTTAATACATGTTCGACGAACAGCAAACAGAGCCTGATCACATGGGGTCGCATGGGGCCTTCTCTGGGTGACCCACCCGGTAAACTCATCAAAAAAAAAAAAAGCTTGTATTGACATTGTCCAGGACACTACTCCTTGGACGGACAAATGGATAATGGGGTATATCCAATATTTGAAAAATAATGTTTATAATAATATAAGACACTTTAAACCATTTTTTATTGCTTTGCTGGAAGCTAATAATCTCTTAAAAAGTCCAAAATGTTCGCCTATCGCTGCTGCCTCCTTCGAACATTTCCAACATAACGTTCAATCCAGCTGTTTACTTCGAACCTGGCGAGCGTCGACGCTGGCAGAGAAAGTGTTCGACAGAACCGAATTGTGCCTCTATATAAGTTACTCTATGGTCTGTATTCTGTATTGTGTTTACACCCATGGCTGACGTAGCGAGCGCCGATGAGCTAAACCTTCACAAACGAATAATAATATAATAATAACAACAATTGACATACCTAAACATCTTAAAAAAACAAAATTAAAAGCAAATAATATTTAAATAAAAAAAATATACGGCAGACAGCGATAAAAAAAAAGCAGCACGGCATGAACAGCAGCAGCGAAAATTATAATAACAACGGCAACAGCAACAGCAACAATAACAATAAGAAATACGATAACAACTACAACAACAATAACACCTGCGGTCACCACCGCTACAGTCACAGTCACCGCTACAGATACAGTTACAGTTCCATATATCGTCGTTACAATTCGCGTTACCGTTACCGTTACACGTACAATTACGTTTACCGCATCCGAAAAGCGAGCTACAATTTTTTTCCAGTGCGTGCGTGTCTGTGTGCTCCGCCAGAGTCGGTGAAATATCTATTTCCAAATCCTTTCGTTGCTGATTATATTTATTAAATAAAGAGGAATAGCGGTACATTTACCATTGTGTTTTTTTTTTTACCGGATTCCGGTCACACACTTACACACACACTTACACAACACACCTCACACATCATACACACACACACACACTCATCACCGAGTCAAAGAGAACAAACATTGAAAATGAAAGCCGAAACAATGCGATAACGGGATAACTGACAAACCAAACCCAGGACGAAGAAAAAGAAGACGAAGGAGGAGGAGGAGGAGGAGGAGAAGCAGCCGCAACAACAACAGCAGCAGCAGCAGCAGCAAGCGAAATAAGGTGAATAAAATATGATTTAATTGAGGGAAAAAAGAAAACAGAAACCGTGAAGAAAAGGGTTCGCCACAACAACAACAACAACATCAACAACTGAAATAACAGTAGGCCACAGTAACAGGAGTAGCCCAGCTCGCGTCGCTGTCGACGTCGCAGCCTCGCCTCAAGCCAAAAAGAAGTAAAAGCAAAAGAAGTATAAAAAAAAAGTAAGAAAATAAGAAAAGGCGAAAAACGAAAGGGCGCATACACACAAACACTCATACAAAAAAAAAAGGACACATAAAGCAGGAGAGAAGGAAGAAAGCATCGCGAAAAAACGCCGAACAATGGCGAAAGTAATATATCACAATATTTCCCATCCATAGATAAATATCTCAACACGCTTTCCATGAAGATGTTCGCGAAAGTCGCGCAAACAAAAGTGAGCGGAGAGTGGGGGGAAAAAAGAAGGAAAGACAGAACAGTAAAGAGAATAAAAAATTCTTCGTCTTGGGAAAAGAAGAAAAAAAAAACTACAATAAATATAAAGAAACAAGTTTATTATAAAAAAATTGCATAGGATATTTGTTTTTTTTCTTTATAACTTTAATAAAGCCATCAGTTTTTTTTTATAAACAATATAAATAATTTAAGAAGTTCATTATCCTATTAGGACTCATGGCTAAGGCTTCTAATAAAATTATTTCGTAGTGAATTAATTTATTTATAGTTTATTACTCATTATATTAAATCTAGGATATTGAATATTGCAGAATTGACTTTGAATTTGGAATATATACCGAAAGTAAAAGTTCGATATAATATTTCAATAGCTCTCCTCTCGAAAACATTTTACACTTCGAATTTATCGAATTTAACATTAAAATATCGATATTACTCCATACATTTTATTTAATTTATTTGTGTGTTTTCCAAATGTATTTTTTTTTTACTATAAAATTCTTTATAGTATATTCTTTATACTATAAAAAGAATATAATATTAACAAAGCTCAAATAAAAACATAATAAACTAAAACCTCCTACTAAAACCTCCTTAATTACCATAAATCTCAAGAAAACAAAATCAATTTTCTATTTCTTATCATCCCTAAAAAAATGAAGAGGATCCCCATAATGTTCTTACACAATATCCTCACTCTATCTCTTTCTCTCTCTCTCTCTCTCTCTCTCTTGCCTCTCGCACTGATGGAAAGTGTAGCATACTACTTGGGACTCGCTGCTCGAGTCATAAAAGAAGTAAAAGAAACGGAAAAACTTTGAAGCGTAGGCCAAAAATTTATGATTTTCCTGCATATGTGTGCGTTACGCAGTATATATATTGCAATATGTGTGTGTGTGTTTGTGTGTATTACTGGTATAATGAGTGCGGGGCGGGGAAAGGGAAAGCCAAGCCAAAAAAGAGGAAAGAAGCTCAAAGAGTGATTCAAACTTTTCTGTTTTTTTTTTCTTCGCCTTGAATATTTTATGAAAGGGAGATGAAGTTGAAGTTGAAGTAAAGTCCATCATTAAGCGACCAATATATATATATATATTGGACGATATAAATTGCTGTCGTCTCATGTAAATTTCACTCGAAAGTGAAAGTGAAATGCGAGGAGGAGGAGGGGGCAAAGTAAGTAAAAGTAAGAGTGATAATATTAATATAATTAGACTTTGTGTCTCTGTGCATTCCAACGAAAGTTACGACACATTCTCTGGGCACCAGTGCTTCGCCGAGCCTTTTTCCGCCTTTGTCCCACTGGCATTCATTCTTCTTCCTTTATTTTTTCCCCCTTCTCCTCCTCGACTCAACTTAAGAGTTATCCTAGGAATAGCCCTTGGAGACTGTCTCAAGTCTTGAGCCATTTAACCGGCAGAGCAAGCACATGGCCACATGGTCTCTGGGTCTCTCACCTGCCAAAAAAAAGAAATATAAACTCTTTCCCTTTCCTGGCGTATTTCCTCTGCCTCTTCTTTGTGTGTGTTTGTCGTTTTCTGTTGTTGTTTTTTGTTTTTTTTTTTTGTTGCCGTTGGAATTCCAAGCCGGTTGCATTAAGTTTCAGTTCCGGCTTGTTGATTGACATTTCCTCTGCTCTGGCTCTCTCTTTTACTAGCTTTCTCTCTCTCTCACTGCTTTTTTTCTGTTTGTGTGTTTTATCCTTTAGCCGGCTGACAGTTTTTGACAAAAAAAAAAATAAAAAGAAAAGAAACCTAGGAGTAGCAACACTTTTTTTTTGTTTGTGGCAACTCTACTGGCACTGGCAGTGGCAGTGGCAATCTTATGCAACTCGCTTCGTTTGATAAACCGCAAATGCCACTGTGTGCTCTTTTTTTTTTTTTTTTGGTAGGAGAGGGTGGGTGTATAGGAGACGGGGATAACTGTTATGTAAGGACATGGCTGTAACAACAAGCGACAGGAACAACAATGGCCAAGCACCCAGCAGATAAGAGCATCGAGCCAAAAGCAAAAGATACAAAAAAAAAAAAAAAAAAAAAAAAAAAAAAAAGAAAAAAAAAAAAAAAAAAAAAAAAACAAAACAAAAAAACGGAAACATCACAAAAAAATAACAAAAAGCGCCAAAAAGAAAGCAGCAAACAAAAAAAGAGAAACAAATAAAAAGCAGCTAACAAAATGAGCAGCGAAACGTGAAAAACTCCAAAAAATGTTATACAATAAAACAAAATGAAAGAGAATCCCTAGGAGTTATATCACAAATGTATTATTTTTGGTCAGATTATATTATATTTAGGGTATATTTTGGTATATTTTGCTATATTTTGGTATATTCTTGTATATTTTAGGGTATACTTGGGTTTATTTTTCTATATTCTGGTATATTTTGGGTATATTTTGGTATATTCTGGTATATTTTGGTATATTTTGGTACCTCTTAATTCCATATCTACAAATAATTAAAGAATATAATCAGCTAAGAATTGAATAAATCTTCCTCTTGAAAATCATAATAAACCGCCTGCAAAGGCATAAATAAATGTCCAACGGGGCGGATGTGTAATATTGCGTATACGTCATGTTGCCTCTGTTTTTGGCAGCATTCGCTTCATTTCATTGACGTGTTGTTGGTGCTGCTGCTGCTGGATCTGTTCTGGGTCTGTTCTGTTATGGTTGGTTATTATTAGGCAACTGCCAAGATTCTGGGGGCTCCTCCTCCGTGTGCCGCCTTTAGTTAGGAACAGCAGACCAACAGAGATAACGCATACGCCGCATGGGTCCACGCTGTCGGCTTTTAAAAGATGCAAATCCCCACGAGGCCAAAGACTGAAAACAATTCTGAATTATTAAGTTACTCAATCAGGCTTGCCCTAAGACCTTAAACTCACTTCAAATGGGATTTGGCCGAGGGTTTACGTACGTCTCTCTGCTGCTGCTGCTGCCGTTTTATGTTAGTTGCCGACCAATTGAAGGTGGAAAACAAAAAAGAAAAATGAAAATGAAAGAAAGCGCCATGCCCAATTGAGGGGAATTTTCAATTAACGAATTTCATTTTGGACTTGGCCATAAAAAAAAAAGAAAAGAAAAAAAACTGATTTCATTCATTCACAAAGCGCACAAATTTGTGATTTGAAGAAGAAGAAGAAACTACTTGAATTATAATAATTTTCAATGAAACCTTATTTTTCTGTGAAATTTTACTAATTGCTTGAGAACTAGGGATGGCGAAATATATCAATATATCAATGCCTTTTCGATATTTTAAGGTTAAAATATTGATAAGCATTAAATCAGAATTCTATGAATCGATTATTTATCGATATATTAATGTAGCTATATTTTAAAGCTATAAATCGATATTTAATAAACTAATAAAATCACAGAAAGAGATAAATCAATGTAATTCGGATATATTTTTCTAAATTTTTCCCATAATATCGATTTATAAGGTTTGCAATATCTATAAGCCATAAATTGATAGTCTATAAATCGATTCTTTATCGATAAATTAACGTGGCAATATTTTTAAGCTAAAAATCGATATTTTTTAAACTAATAAAATAACAAAAATAAATTATTTGATTTAATAAGATTTTTCCAGATATATTTTTATACATTTTCCCAATGCTAGTGATATTTTTATGTTTAAATATATATATTTAATTATTTTGAAGTTCAATATATCAAAGTTTATGATATTTTCAATATGATATTCAACTGATATTTGGATTTTTCCTTTCGATAAACATTTCTATGGATATTCGTAATTCATTTCTTGAATTTTGAAATCCTTAATCTTCCTTTTCTTATAAATAACAAAATAATGGTTCCAAATTATGCAGAAAAATATTAAATTGATTTAACAAACTAATGAACTTTAAGTTTTCCTCCTCCTAAATAGCTTTAAGTTTCCTCCATCCTCAACATTTAAATATGTTTCCCTGACTTGCGGATTATTTTTTTTGTGTAAAGGGATTAGGTTCACATAAATATAAACGTGGAGTGACACGTGTCTCTGGGATGGTTGTCGTCCCTTTTAAATATATTTATTTTTTTTCCCCTCCGACCTTTGGCACATGTGCGCGACGCTGGGCGTCAGTTGAAAGTTTTTGTTATTTGTTATTGTTTTTCCCCACCAGGATAAGGGGTGGACGAGCACGTGTCCTGGCCCTTTTCAATATGGAATAAAAAAAAATACAAAATACAGAGAAACCACGACAAAATCAACAACAAATTGAACTTGAATCGAATCAAATCGAGCTTCGTTACTCTCTCTCTCTCTCTCTCTCTCTCTGCTGTGTGTAGTTTTGTCATTTGTCATTATGGCGGCAGCAAATCATTGTAAATGAAACCAAATTGCTCTTGGCTGTCCCCCTTTGAACCTTTTGTCCGTCCGGCCGAAGGTCCGTCTCCGTCTCCGTCTGCTATTTGCATTTTAGTTTCTGTGGCTCTCGGGTATGTCGGCATTTCTGTATTTCCCACTGGATAATTGAGCGAGCATGCGACGACCCTTACGCGGTCTAACCTTCAGCTATAGCCCTACTAGCCCTAGCCCTAGCCCTAGCCCTAGTTCTAGCCGTAGTCCTAGTCCAGTTCGGTTGGGGAAAAAGCCAACTCGGTCGGGGACCCCCACTCCGTGGAAAAGTGAATGAGCCTTTGGCGCGCGGCTCATCCAAAAGTGAAAACATTCGAGTCAAGGCCAAACCGACTGGGTCTCTCTTTCTCTCTGTGTCTATTTGGTATCGTTTGTTTATTAATTATTTGGTTAGCCTTTCATGCCGCCACCCTTCTAAATACACTGAGGGAAAATCAAATGGGATTTAGGGAGGATACAAATGGGAGTTTACTATAAAATTAAGGAAATATCAGTCGGCTCGGCTTTATTTACTAGAAAATAGCAAGCATTTAAAAACTTAATCAATTTTTTCATTAAAAATGGCTGAAATTTCTATAATTTGTATACTTTGACCAGAAAATACCTACAATGTCTCGTTTTTCCTGTTACCTATTTTCTACTTATTGTTTTTTACCTTTAAGCCATCATATTTACCTTTTGCTTTGGCAAATATTTGAGTTTCTGTTGGTTTTCTTTTTCGGCTGACTCTTCGTTTTCCATTTTTAATATGTTATAGTTGTCGTTCTCGTTCTCGTTTCATCATGCCAGTCGCTAAATGTGTCAACTTTGGCGCACAAGTCGAAGGTAAACAATTGGGGCAATTTTCAATTCGACAACGACTTTTCTTTAGCATTATTATTTTTTGTTGCTTCTGCTTCTGCTTTTATTTTTTTTTGTTGTGGCTTTTCCCACTTGAGTCACCTCAACGTTCTTGCGTTTGTCTTTTCGCATTTCCAAGGTGTACGGCTGTACGGCTGTGTGTGTGTCTGTCTGTATGTGGTAACAATAGGGTTAGATATATTGATTTTCGATCATAAGAACCTGCAACATGCAAAGCCCAGCTAACACCTACCCCACTATATATAAATATATATATATATAGATATGGCTTTATATCGGCCCAGTGACACGCCCCGCCCATTGACATTAGCCATATATATATATCTATAAATTTATATATGTATATATGTTTGAGGCGCCTTCTTTTGAGGGGTTTTCTGAAGAAGAATGTTCCTTGTCATTGTCGAGTTATCATTTTTATATATTAAATGAATGCGCCGCTTTGGCACGCTCCAGCAGCCTGCCTCATTTTTTGCCATATATCAGCTTATGGATATATGTATCTAATATCCGCTGTGCAGATCTTTTGTGGCAGAGCCAGTGGAACCAATATGATTAGCGATGAAAGGCCGAAAATCTAACCAAGAAATAATTATACTAATAATCATTATAAGAACCGAACTGACCGAATTGTGCACTCAGGGTGAACTAATTGTGTAATTCAAAGTTTTTAGGTCCCAAACTCACACTTACACATTAAAGACAGAGAGAGAAACAAATAATTTATGCTAAATTTGATATTAAAAAATGTTTTACATATAATAAATAAAATAAATAATAAATATATATAATAAATATTATATAATAATACATCTAATAAATATAATATAAATAATAAATAAGAATAATATAATAAATAATATAAATAATAAATAAGAAATAAGTCAAAATTCATTTAGTGATATATATCGATAGGGAAAGTCCGATATTTTATTATTATCGATTCCGAAATATTAAAAATATCGAAAAATATCGTTTATTTATCGACATTGTAGATATCAATTAATTTATTTTCTCTCGTTTAACTTTAAAACTTTGTTGTTTGTAAACCAATTAAAATTATTTTGTGGGAATTAATTTATTTATATCTTAGTTTATTCATTTCTTTCTTAATTTATTTCTTAGGTCATTCATTTCTTAGCTTATTTATTTCTTAGTTCATTCATTTCTTAGTTAATTTATTTCTTTGTTTACTAATTTTATTTTCTAATTAATTTATTTCTTAGTTCAATTATTTCTTTGTTAATTTATTTTTAAATTAATGCATTTCCTAATTCATTTATTTCTTAATTTATTAACCCATTTATTATAATTTTTTCTTTTTTTTTCTTGCCGTGCCCCTTGCCTAGAAATTTTCTGGCCAGGCAAAAATATTACTTATCCGCCTAATTAAGCTTCAACAAAGCGAACACTTCATTATATATTTCCTGCACTCGGCAAACGGGGGCAATCAGGGCGACAGCCAGAGGTTTCCGGGGGAGCAAAAGAAAAGAAAACGTAACCTTAATGTAATGTGAATTACGCTAAATTTATTAGGCAACAACAAGGGGTCGAACGGGGAGGCGGAAACGGAAACCAAGGCAAAGGCAAAGGAAAAGTGAAGGGAAAACCACACACACATCTGAGCCTAATCGTTATCGTTAACTCCACAACTTCAGGAAACCCAAACCCTAGGTTTGGATTTTATTTTATTTCATTTTTTTTTTCTTCTCGTTACCAATTTTCGTCGCTTGTTTCCATTCTCTTCTAGTTCGTTTCCCTTTCGCTTTCGTTACGTTACGTTTTTGCGTGCTGGACGCGTTTTGTATAGGAAACTCGATAATTTCCACCAATTTCCTTTCGTTGCACATGTGTGCGTAAAGAGTCCTGAGTCCTGTGTGTATGCGTGTCCCTGTGAAGCTCATAAACTGTGTGTCGGCAATGAGTATGTTAATTCAGTTAGAGGTGAGAACGCAGGTGAGAAATAATTTCGGGGCGTGGCATCGGCTAAATGCCAATGCCAACATCTCTTTTGTGTGTGCGTGATCGGTCGAAAGAAAACAAAAAACAATACCAAAAACCACACCACACCACACACAGGGGGAAAAAATTAATAAATAAAATGAGAGACAGATAAATAGGTGGGGGAGGGGGGCAAATATAGGCAAATGAGAAATGAAATGACCAACATTTTACTGAATTTGGGTACTCAAGGACTTAAGTAACCTAGAATTATATATACGCGAGTTCTTTTTGAACCAAAAAATATCCTGCAAACCTCTTTTATAGATTATGAAATAATCTTAACTGTTTTTATAATAATTTTGAGATTCTAGCTTGTTAAGGAACCTAGAACTATATATAAGCGAGTTCTTTAAACAAAAAAATATCCTGTAAGCCTCTTTTAAAGATTATGAAAAAAACTTAACTGCTTTTCAAATAATTTTGAGATTCTAGCTTGTTAAGGAACCTAGAATTATATATACGCAAGTTCTTTTTGAGCCAAAAAATATCCTGCAAGCCTCTTTTAAAGATTATGAAAAAAGTCTTACTTGCTTTTCTAATAATTTTGAGATTTTAGCTTGTTAAAGTAAATACTTTAAGCCTTAATTTTAAAAGTTATTAAAGAGACAACAAATTGAATATTCATTCATTCTTTATTTTAAAAATTTGTATATACATATATTATTTTAGTGGTTAAATAATTAGTAAAATTACTAAGAACATATAAAAAATGCACAAAAGTGAACAGCTTGGCATTCAAATAATTAAATTAAATCTCTGAAACACATATAAAATATGAAGCTTTAATAATAAAATATGAGCAGCAGCAGCAGCAGCAGCAGCAGTGAGGAATTTTAAATCTCGTATTTTGGCTAATGGAAAGAAATTCCTTTGCCCGATTTTCTGGTAATTGTATTTATGGCTCACTTTATTTTATTTATTTATTTGCCGCTTCATTGATTCCCATTTATGTTACATTTGTTTGTACACATTGTTAAATGCAATTATTATTTGGCTTCACAATTTAACATATTTCCACAGATTTAATTGAATTCCCCGAATGCCCGAATGAATTATTTGTAAAATTGTATATAAGTTATCCTATTCATATATTTGCTATTCGCTATTTGCTCATTTGTATGGCATCTCAATTTATTTTTGATTTTTCTGGCCTGGAAAATGAGGGGGAAAATTCAATAGCTTGGCTGCTGGGTTTTGTTTGGGATTTTAATTAGAGTTTGTAATTTATGGGCATTGAATCCGTCAAGCTCTCGTTGGGATTTCAAGTTAAATGACTTCCTCGAAGGCATTTATTTAATCTGAGCTAGGAAGAATCTCCCTTCCCCCTTCCCCCTTTCAACTTAATTAGGAAATCCAATTAACATCATTGACATTAGATGTCCTGGAATATATGCGCAATTTGTTTTGTTTTGTTTCAGTTTCACTGCCAACCGAAAAATAGATTTTTTTCTCTAGTTTTTTGTTGTTTTTTTTTTTTGGGTTTTTGCATATGTGGACAGGGCACCCCCTTTTTTTCGGGGGGGAGGTTGAGTTAATTTGCCGCCCCCTGAATCTCCTCCACACACACACACACACACACACGCACACACACACCCTTTTCCGCTGCTTGCTGACAAGTAGGCGTTGATGTTGATGTTGACGTTGGTCTCGTGTGTGTCCCACCCCCAGCGACAACGACGACGACGACGACCTTTCACCCCCTCGTTGCGTGTGTCCCGAATTCTGCGTGTGTATGTGTATGTGACTGTGTGTGTGTGCCGGTGTGGGAGTGTGCGTGTGTGCGGACACGCAACAAACAAACGATAACAAACAATTGTGGCAACGACATTCGGATACTTATACTCTCGTGTGCGTGCAAGGAGGAGACTCTCTCTCTCTCTTTAGTCGCTTTTTCTCTCTCTGTCTCTCTCTGGCAAGTCCTGTCCTATATATATATTTTTTTTGTCTTTCCCTGATTTTGGTTGGGAATGTCAAGGGGGGTAAATGCTGATTGTTAATGCTGCTGCTGGGGCTGGGAATCGTGTTTTAAGTCGTGTTCACTTGAATGAATTGCTAAAATGCCAGCATCTCTCTGCCTCTGAACAATTTTTAAATTCCTGCTGCGAAAATGTTGCTTTACATTTTTTTTCTGTTTAAGGGAAATTTTCCTGGTTTTCCGCTTTAAATTTTCTTGCTAAAAAGATGGAAAATTTAGCCTAGGAATAAATGTTTTAATCAGTAACTTTTCTAGAAATTTAAAATATATCCCTTTTCTTTTAAAGTATATATATTTAATACTATTATCGATATATAATATCGATATTCCTGCCTAAATTCGTACTGGTTTTCCGCTACAAATTTTCTTGCTAAAAAAATTGAAAATTTGGCCTAAGAATAAATGTTTTAATCACTAACTTTTCTATATAAATATATCCCTTTCCTTTTAAAGTTTATATATTTGATACTATTATCGATATATAATATCGATATTTCTGCCTAAATTTGGTACTGGTTTTCAGCTACAAAATAATGCCAAAAATAATGATTATTAGGCTAGGAATAAATGTTTTCATCAGTAGATATATAAATATATCCTTTTCCTTTTAAAGTTGTTTATTTTTTCGATATAATTATCGATAATACTGTCGATATATGTGAACTTTTGTTTCAAAGTCTTAGATTTTGGATTTAAATGATTTCGTTAAGGAAAGCTTTTCAAATATTTATATATATATATATATAATATGTACCAAAATATGCTTTGCTATAAATTTGTAGATAATATTACTTAAATTTAAAATCAAAGGATTTCAAGCAGATACACCTTTAAGGTAAATCCCAGAGAGTACAGAGAGTATCTCCTGGCTCCTTTGTTGGCTCACATTCACTCAATTATGATAACACACAGCCGGGGTCAAAGGCCAGCCCTGTCGCCCATCAATCTGTGTGTCAAATTATCCACATGATCGCCCCGCGTTGGGCCACAGGAAATCCCAGTCAAGTCGGTCGACGTTGTTGGCTCATCTCCCCTTCAGCTGGGCTTAGAGGCGGTGACACAACTGCACAAGAAGCAGAGAAGTAGTAAAAGCAGAAGCAGAAGCAGCAGCAGCAGCAGCAGTTGTAGAAGCAAAAGCACAAGCAGGAATGGTGTAGTAGTAGGAGCCACATTCAAGCAAATCTACTTAGCATAAACCAATTCACACACAAACACACTCTCAAAAGGTTGAAAGGGAGAAGGACAACTGGGCTTTCATTACAGGGGAGTGGCTGTGGCTGCTGCTGCTGCTTACAAACTGCGAAAGCCAAAAACTGATTATGGCTTTCAAGCCATTCAAAGCGACAGCATTCTGCACTTGCAAATATACAAACTAGAAGAGCGTGTGTGTGTGTGTCTAAACACCAGAAAAAAATAAGTAGAAAGTTAAAACAGTCAAGAACTAACTTTAAAATTGAGAAATCTATTATAATTTCTAGATAGATATAAAGAAATCTAAAATCTGGCAAGCTGCAGGTTCAATTTTGCGTGAAAATTGAGAAATTAAACGATTATCATAATATG
The DNA here is from genome assembly GCA_008042515.1 of Drosophila truncata. Lineage (NCBI taxonomy): Eukaryota > Metazoa > Arthropoda > Insecta > Diptera > Drosophilidae > Drosophila > Drosophila truncata. The sequence continues at coordinate 18,039 of VNJQ01002781.1, read as the reverse complement.
TACTTAGCACTCTTAGCACTTCACTTCACTTGCTTCCTACTGGCTTCATGCCAGTTTTCAGCTCTTCCTTAGCCCATTTATACCCTCTATCTATATACATATATATAGTATATTTTTTCCAACCGTGTAGGTGAAGTACAAGTTAAGCCCTAGCTGGGCCGCCCAGTCACGTCCCAGAGAAAGAGGAGGAGGCTGAGGCTGAGGCTGAGCCTTTCTTTAAAAACAAATATTTGGATTTGGCAACTGAGTGAGCAGTGGAAGGACTTCAATTCGAGCGGAAAGAGAAGGGGGATAGGGAAGGAGAGAAAAAAAAGAGGAGCAAGGAGGAAAGGAATTTTATTTCCAAGCTAAATTTTAGGCAGTCCTGTGGGTGTCCCTCTGTAGGAGAGTGTATGTATGTATACTCTATGTGTGTGTGTCTAGTTTACGACTTTTACTACTTTTAGCTCTCTCTAGCTATCTCTCTCTTCCACTCCCACTCCCTCTCTCTCTCTCTCTCTCTCTCTCTACCTCTCCCTCTCTCTCTCTATCTCTCTTTCTCTTCCTCTATGCAAAACCGCACCCATATTGGAGGACAAGTAGGAAAGCAGATTACTTATCTTTTAGTTTTCATTTAAATATGAAGACCAAATTATACACACACGCTGTGTGCTTTGCTTTCTCTTATTTTCTGTTTTTATTTTATTTTTTTTATCTAACGCAAGTGGATTTCTTTTTATTTCCTTCCACTCTACTTTTCTCCTTTTTTTTTTCTCTCCATGTTTTCTATTTTTTTCTATTTTTGGTTAGACAAAAATAATTGGATTTACACCGAATCAAGAATCGAGATGAGACTAGAGGAAAAGCCAGTATAGCCGGCAGATGGAATGATATGGGGATGTGGCTGTGGCTCTCATGATGTCGTCATTCCGGGGATAAAGAAATGATGGCAGGAAGATGAGTGGATTCCGGAAAGGAGACTGGCTTGTGGGTTGAAAAAGAGGGAAAACCAAATTGGAGATATTCATAAGTGAAATTTGTTATTCAAATGGAAACTTGAGGGGCGGAGAGGTAAAAATAAATCCATAAAGAAAGGGGAATTTTAAGTTATTACTTAATTAAGTATACTATTCTCTCTTTAACGCTTTGCCTGATATGTACTAGCAAAGCAAGCACATCTTTCCTTTTATTTTTGGGAGAAGAAAGGAAAGGATATGCTCGTTTTTATTATTTTTTTTTTTTATTATTTTAGTGGTTAAATAACTATTAAATAAGAAATAATATTTAATTAAGTTAATGCTTGCACAAATACAAAGCTCAGCCTGAATGAAGGGTAAAGTATAAACGAATTACTATATAAGTTACCTGTGTAGATTATCACCCAATGCTAGTGATTAAGCACAAAACGCACTAATCAGACACATTTAATATTATAATATAAAATATTATTTAATTAATTTAATCAAATATCTATTTTGTTGTTTAGCTCCGCAAACCGGCGTCGACACTCTCAATTCCTGGCTCGATGAAAACACCTTCCATTGCGAACCGGGAACAGATCTCATCTGGATGCAACGAAGAAGCGGCCGAGGCACTAGTGGGTATCCACTCAGACTACCCTAGGTATGAAATGTATGTATAGACCGAGTCATCAGTAGAGTATGTATATATACAATACCATATATAAAGCAGTGTACATTCATTAACTCCCTACATTTCCATAACTCCCTCTTAAATAGAATTCCGTATTCCACAAACACTGGGGGAAGAAATCATGTATTTATCAAGTTGATTTGAGTTTATTTATAAAAAAAGGTAGTTAAACAATTTATGTATTTCTAGATATATTATTATAGAGATATATGATGCTGAATTTAATAGGTTTTGATAGTTATATATTTTTCAATTATAAGAAAAGTCTGTAACTGAAAGAATATATATTTTTATAGAGATATATGATGAAGAATTTATTGGGTTTTGATTAGTTATATATTTTTCAAATAGAAATACAGACAGAATTTCAAATTTCCACTTGGGAGTTATAAGAAAAGTCTGTAACTGAAAGAGACTTTCAAATTCTTAGCTTTACCTTAGTAAATTCTTTGCAGCTCTTTGCTTCATCTCCTTAAGTTGTAGAACATTTATTTAAATTATTATTTAAATGACTAATTTATGTATAAATTTATTCCCTAAGTGCACGCCTTGGGGGTGACAAGAGGTGCACTGCCACTGATGCCTGACATTAGGAAATGGAAAACGATAACTGTGTAACTGTGGGCAATTCATTGACTGATAAATGGATAGCTGGTTGGATGGATAGATGGATGGATGGATGGATGGATGGATGGCTAGCCTGGGGACAGTAATTAGCTGTCAATGTCAGGACAAGTGGCCCCGCAATGATGATTTTGGCAGAGACAGGAAAGCAAAAAAGAGCCAACGAGAGCAGAAAAGCAAAAAGCAGACAGGCAGACAGGCAGGCAGGCAACACCGAAAAAGCAGAAAAGCAAATAAGAAAAGGGGAATTATTCATTGGGGAGAGATTGAGTTTGAGAGTTCCTGATCCCGCGATTCAATTTGAAGCACTCTAAAGTGAATTCCGCTCACGGATGTCCGTGTGTCCGTGTGTCCTGTGTCCTGAGTCCCTGTGTTTTCTGTGTGTGTCCAGCACATCGTCCATAAATCTCTATGAATGTCGGTGGATGGCAGGATATTTTCCTGCAATCACGTTGGCAATTTGGCACAGTTCAGCAGTTTATTGAGAGACAAATGGGGGGCCGGATGGATGGCTATACACACACACAAACACACACTCATAAACACAAAGATGGCTATGACTGCGACTGTTACTGTTACTGTCAGTGTGCTACCATGTTATGGGCATTCGAGAAACGAGGACAGAGTACAGAGGACCAGAGTACAGCCCTCCTCAATATGTTTTGTCAGCACAAAATTTTTATTGGCCATCTTTTGCTCATCCATATGTACGAGGCAAGGGTATAGGATATATAGGGTAGTGAGAGTGCCCCCCAGTGTGCGAATCTATAAGATACAAATTGATATGACACATTTAGGGATATGCCGGAGCAAAGCGAAAACACACAAATCTGTCATTCAGGCCGTAAGATTTATTAAGGTGCCGTTGTCGACGACGACGACGACGACTATAGTCCGGGAGCTGAGCTGTGAGTTGAGTTCCCTTTGAGCTGGGTTGACTTAACCCCCAAGATAACCCCACCAAGTCCAAGCTTTGGGCATTAGTCAGCGATCTGTGGAGAGTCAGGGATGTTTTAAAGGAGGCTAAACTTTAAGGAATTCAAGTTGCCAGGCATAAATCAAGAGGATTAGAATGCCACAATTTGTAGCATTGAAAAATATTATATCCTTTAGATTATTTAATGTATTTAACGTTTATATTTCCCCCATTAGTTGTTTATACTCAGCTACCTATATAGATTAGAGGTGGAGAACTATCGATAGTTTTATAGGCATCGATAGTGATCTAGTGTTCTTTTCCCTAAAATCGTCTGAAAAATAAGATAATACGTAATTTTTAACACTAAACCATCCCTTTTTCAAAAAGCGCTCCATATTTGAATAGATTCTATTAGTTTTATCTTATTTTTCAGACGATTTTAGGGAAAAGAACTCCAGATCACTATCGATGCCGATAAAACTATCGATAGTACTCCACCTCTAATATAGATCCCGACTTAAAGTAGTCTAAAATCCATTTAGTGGAATAATTTATGAAGTGTTCTTTGGTTAAGGGGAGTAGTGGAGTAGTGGAGTAGTGGAGTAGTGAGTGTGGACTGTTAGAGTCCAGGGCCTAGCTAATCGTTCTGTTTATATATATTCCATCCAAAAACTATTTAGGTATATGGAAGAACGTGCTCTTACTGGCGGCAATACGTCCAGGAAGCCATCAACAAACTCGGCCAAACACAAACCCAATGTGGGCTATCGCCTGGGAAAGAGGAAAGCCCTCTTTGAGAAGCGCAAGCGCATCAGTGACTACGCCCTGGTTATGGGCATGTTCGGGATCATCGTGATGGTAATCGAAAACGAGCTGAGCAGTGCCGGTGTCTACACAAAGGTGAGTGTTAAAAATATATCTACTATTTTTATTAACATCTCAAAAAATATATATATATATTTTTGTTGCAGGCATCGTTCTACTCGACAGCGTTAAAAACCTTAATATCTGTTTCGACTGTGATTCTTTTAGGACTTATAGTAGCTTACCATGCTTTGGAAGTGCAGGTGAGAGTGAGTGCAAATTGTATTCTTCTCTTCCAGATGTTATATTGATGTTCTTGCTGATGGTCGTCATCGTTAATTGTTTAACGTTGCCGTCGTCACTCTCGCTCACTGTCACCATATAATCCCCGCCCCGTTAGTCCCCCCAGTTCCTGTACCAGGCCCGAAAATCAATCCCCTTTTCCCCTTTATGGTCATGCTACCCCGCCTCAAATTCCCACAAATCAAAAAAAAAAAAAAAGAACAACAAATTCCCGAAATCATCGCCATCTCGGTTTGTTTGTACATTTGTTTGTTAGTTAGTTTGTTTGTTTGCTGTTTGAAAACGTTTCCCTGTGTCCCCCCAGTCATTATTTTTGGATTTCAATTTTGAAATCTAATTTGAATTCAAACTCTTTGTTTTATATTTTTCGCATATTGAGGGAGAGCACTCAAAATTGCCTTGGAGTTGGAAATATAGTCCTTAATTTCTTAATAGAATATTTAAAATATCATAATGACTTTTTATTTATAGAAAAATACCGAAATTTAACATTAAATTATTTATATTTTCAAAAATGGGATTTAATTTTATTTAAAAAAATATTTATTTCATAATTTTATGGTTTACATATTAAAAAACTTTAAAAATAAATTTATTTCTTCAACTTTTGCATCAATTATGGAAATATATTCGATATATTTTTAGACTAAATTAATTTTTCCAAATATAATCGATATATTTTTAGATTAAATGAATTTTTAGATAATTTTTGAATTCATAAATAATTAATATTACAGTTTTATACTTAATTTCAATGATTTTCTCCTTCTATCACATAAAATATTTACAATTTCAAGGCGATTTTGCTGAAGAGTGTTAAAAAAGAGTATGGAAGAGCGAGAGAGTGCGAGTGCTGTTGGTGTGAGTGAGAGAGAGGATGGACGCCCCTTAATTCCGTCATTCATTCATTACATCCCAACCGTTCCCCCACAGACCGCGATCCATTCCACCATTTCTTCGGACATCTTTCAGTATGAAAAAAAAAAACCCATTCATTTCACAAGACAAAAACAAAAAAATAATAATAATGTGATCCATTTCACCTCAAAAATATATATACAAAAAAAAAAATAAATACAAGAAACAACTTTTGGTTGTTTTTGAAGAAAGCTGAAACACTGTACATAAAGCTAACCATTCTCATTCACCCAAAATCACCTTGACCACGCTCACTATATTCACCCCCACAGTTTGTTTTCAATTTTTCCAAGCCCTTAATCGCTTTAATCCATCCGAGTTACGAGAAAGAACCCCACAAATGGTCCGATTTGTCCTATATATAATATATACTATAAATCCCGATATCCTCCCGCAAAAAGCCAGAGACTCTCTGTCTCCTCTTCCTTTTTTCGCTCTGATTTTCTGAATTTCTTTCATTTCCATTTCAAACGCAGTCGCAGCAGGTGACCCCAGATATATTGAGTCAATAATATATAAACATATTCCATACCAAAATCGTTCTCGTACTCGTTTATCTCCAATATGCGCTTTAAAAAAAATACCAGTTGCATGTACAGCACTATAATTTGTTTAATTTTGCTCAATATTTGATATATATATATATGATCCATATATATACTCTATATATATATTTATATAATCTATACAATTTCCACTTCTACTTCCTCTTCTTCTACAACTTATTGGTTTCGTCTTTACTTCTTTTATTTACCTTAAAAAAAAAAAAAACAAAAAACAAAAAGAAATCTTTATACCAAACACAAAATATAAACTTAGTTAAGACCTGTGTTGAAAAACTAATTGTTGGCATGAGTTAAATACCTATTTAATATCCGTTAAATAGATACATTTACCGATTTTTGAGTTAAGGACCCAGAAATCGTTAGAGGTATCTTTCGTTATTTGAAACTTAGAAAACTGTTGTAGAGAGCATGGGAGCATAGACTATATATTTGCCTAGTACGTAATTCAATTGATTCCGTCTTTGAACATGAACAAAAGCAACACAAAGGACAACATATATACTATATATACTTACCACAACAATAATCGATAACATTTAAATTTCTATTAGCAAAAATATAAAACTCAAAACAATTAAACCGAAGAGAAGTGGAAGATACTTGAAATATCCCTGAACTTTCCTGCCTGTAGGGACAAAGTCCTGTGTTCAGTGCTCGAATTTTGGATTGGTAATTGATGAATCGATACCGATATCGATACCAATATCGATAATCATCGAAAGCAAATGCAAATGCCTAACCTTAAACCCCAAAACAAAATCAAATCCTCACAGCGCATTCAACCATCTTCATTGATTCCATTGATTCAATCAACCAGGTCATTCGAATCAGCGTTCAACAATCAGTCAGCCAATCAATCAGTCAGTCAATCAATCAGTCAACCAACCAAATCAGAATCAAAAACCAAAAATCAAAATCAAAATCAAAACCAAACCAAAACCAGTCGTCAGTCAGCCGAAATACTTTCTATATATATATATTATATACAGACTCAAATCGAGAATCAATAATCAAAAATCTCATAATTCGTATTCTTCACACTTTCTCTCTCTCTCTAAATATATATACATATATATATATATATATATAAACAACTCCGACTAAATGTTTATAATCCCCGCCCCAAAAATTAATGTTGATGTTTAAAAGTAAATTTTTAATATGTAATTACCTTCCATTATGCTTTGCAGAATTCAGTAAGTAATACTTATTATAATATCTACCATACATACTTCAAATATTTGTGAGTAAATCCAAAAAAAAAAAAATACCAAATACCAAATACCAATACCAAAACCATGCATAGTGTTATGTACCATATACGGAAGCAAAACAATACAAAAATAACAGAAAAACAATACCAAAAACCAACTCAAATCAAAGCAAAACTCCAAAACATGCCTAGAGTAGATAAACCATAGATCGTACTTAGATCGGCTTTATATATACATATACATATATATATATATATATATATATATATATGTGTATATATTTATAAATATATATAACCGATAGCCAAATGCATACTGAAGCCAAAGCAGCAACAACAGCAAACTTCAAATCGATGTTTTAGTTTAAACCGCGTCTGTACTTATTCTATATATATATATCGTGTCTATAGTGTATATATACATTTGTGTTTTTTTTTAATGCATATATATATATATATATATATATCCTTCGTCACAGATGCAGATACAGATACAGAACTGTCACTTGCTGTCCAACATTAAAATTCGAAATAAATCCAAAGGCAACTGCTTGGCTGAAAAAGCAAACAAAAAAGAAAACTGTGGCTTAGCTTGCACCACTTGAACCACTCTCAAACCACAATCTCACCTTGTCCCACTGTACAGTACACACTGGCCATTGCGAGCCGATTGTCGATAACTCTCTTTCTCTCTCCTAAGACGTAGCAGGTGATTTTTCACTAGGAAATAGTCTCATTTTTCATTGCATACTTTTTTGGCTGTACTGCTTTAAAGGGATATTAAATGAGATGAACTTTTCGATTATCAAAAATACAGATATAAATTTTAGTTTTCTTGATTCTGTATGCTTGTTTTCGTTTGAGAATGGTTTTCACTTGGTCTTGGCATATAATTAATGTTGCTTCCCTAAAACCCATTTCTTTTCCCCCTCAGAGAGAGTTTTCTAGCGATAATTGTAAAAGAAAGAATCGATAGATTATCAATCGGCTCGCAATTACATTACATAGATGTACATGGGCACAAGCATACATACATATACATACATACACAAGCATAATGCATACATATGAGCATTCTCATTGCTAAGTCGATACTGAATATATTTATCTAGTATATATATATAGAATCGATATCGATAGCTGTACTATCAAACATTCAACAACCATCCTAATCACCCAAAAATTCCCAGCGTTCATTGGAAAGAAATGAATTAATCGAGTCGAACACAGGACTTTGTGATAACATATATATATATATATAGGAGAGATTTTTACTGTTGTCCGCCTATCGAATTTAATCGATAAGTCCGATGAATCACTTGTTGAAAATCGATCACTCAATTAATCAGCTTAATCGGCTTAACTTGCGAATGCCTCATATATGCTTTTGTACCATCGAAAAACGAATAATACACAAAGTCCAAGCTTTAAGATGAAACCCAAAAATATTAGCACTTCTCTGCCTAGATGTTGTGATATATATATATATAAATATATCTCTATATATATGATAGCTAAAGCTTGGCCTAACTGCACTGCAAATTATGGGGATTGTGGTTTCTAATCGGGTTGATATTTGAGCTTCGATTCCAAATTGATTTGATAACGACATTAGAAAAAGGTATAAACAGTACAGAAAGAAAAACAAAAACAAGAACAAAAAAAATGAAAGGTAAACAATCAAGCAACCAAGAAAACAAGAACGAAATCGAGTAAAATATGTGCTAATTACACGAGAACACGCACGCTGCTTTCTAGTAAGTACTATGCACTCACTCACACATGCATCGAAGCACACTCGCACAACACCCTTCTACAATACCCTCGTACACCCACCGAATTTCAAAGAAGATTCCATTTAGTACTAAGTTTATTCACAGAGAAAAAAAGGACTATAATAAATAAAATTAAATATATATATTGAAATAATTCCCCAATTAATATTTTGACTCTCAATTTCTTAGTAAAATTCTTTGCCTCTAATAATAATTATATTTCATATGAAAATAAACAATAGTTATAGCTTTTTTCTCTCTGTGCATATTCCTATATATTTATCCAATGGCTTACGATACTTGAACTTGACTTGGGAATTGCTTCTACCACCTTCAGCCACCACTTGCAACCTGCAGTACATGAGCCATTAACACCCACCTAGGCACACACACACCTGCAACTACCACCACAACTACACCCACACCCACACCCACACCTAGACCCAGACACAGACACAGACACACCTCATTGACGTTGTACTTGTCAAATAATTCATGCTCGTATATATTTGAGTGTAATTCATTTTTGTTTAGTCGCAAAAAAAAACCGAATCGAATCAATAATTTTCCAATTATAATTAATAAATGATATACTTGTTCTCTTTTCTCTCTTCTTCCCTTCTTGTCTTTACAAAACTAAATGCGATCGAATCCAATCAAAATCGAATTATCAAATAACAAAAAAACCAAAAAAAAAACAAACAAATAAAAAATCAAACAGTTATTCATGATAGATAACTGCGCCGACGATTGGAGGATCGCAATGACATGGCAACGAATTAGTCAAATAGGGTTAGAACTTTTTATATGCGCTATACATCCAATTCCTGGCGAATACTATTTCCAGTGGACGACGAAATTGGCCAATAAGAATAAAACAATTGGCACCGAAATGGTGCCATATGACGTAGCTTTATCATTACCTATGTTCCTTCGATTATATTTAATCTGCCGCGTAATGCTGCTGCATTCAAAGCTATTCACAGACGCATCATCACGGAGCATTGGCGCTCTCAATAGGATTAATTTTAACACAAGGTGAGTGGAAAATGAATTTCAAGTTATATGTATTTGTGTAATATGTAGTAAGAACGAAAGGTACAGTCCCTTATCTAGATAAAAATCAATATCATATCAAAAATATCTTCAACTTTGATGTATACAAATTTAATCAAAATATATATTTAAATATATTAAGGGACAAGTTTGATATCTAGATAAAAATCTATTCAAAATATCTTGAACTTTGATGTCTAAAATGTCAATTATCAAAAAATATGGCATTAAAAAGAAAAATATCGACGTAATCAAAATATATAAGAATAAATATCGAAATATATCGAAAAATATGATATATCAAATTATAATTATCGATAAATATCGCATTTAGGGAAAAATCTAAAGCTTATTAAATTTAAATATTTTAAATATTATTCTATATATTTTTTATCTATATTTATATCTATATCTAAATATTTATCTCCGCTTTTCAGATTCGTTTTAAAAACTCTTATGACAATATGCCCGGGAACGGTTCTATTGGTCTTCATGGTCTCGCTGTGGATCATCGCCTCCTGGACGCTGCGTCAGTGCGAAAGGTAATGGATCCTCATATTATATTATATTATATTATATATACTTACATATATATATTTATATTTGTTTCCAAGTTTTTTATTTGAGTTACATTTGATTATCAAGCTTTTAATTTGACGTTTTAGCTTTTATATTCTTCCGATTTTGTTTGTTATTCCATTAAATTTTTATTTTTCCGTACTCCATTTTGCGTTCTTGCCACTTTCCGTTAAACCGTTTTACCGTTCGAATTCAATGTGTTTGCCAACTACTACTAATACTTTGACATAACTATTTAACGTATGTATTTAATATCGATGTATGTATGTACATAAATGTATGTGCCAAGCATTACGTAATGTCTTCTCCAAAAAAAAAACAAAAAAAAAAGCAAAAATGACTCAAACTAAAATACAAACAAAAATCAAACTTAAAACTTTCTCCGTTCACAATTGTCACAAGTGATTATTTTTCGTATTCCTTGATTCATTAAGCATTTTTGTTACACATTTTTTTTTTATAGAAAGAAAGTGGGACGGGGTGGGGGGTTTACAGAATTAAATAGAAAAGAAAAAAACACCTACTCAATGCGCATTTGGCTTAAAGAATTTACATGTAGCTTGTATTATCAAAAAAAAAAGGAAAAATATATAACACATACTAACAAAAATAAAAGCAAAAAAAAGCAAGCAACGAATGCGAATGCGAGTCTGTAGCATAACGGTTGCTACAATCGAAATGCAATTGTCACTGTCACGTAGCGAACGATTGGATAATGGATAATGCTTGCATGTGTTTCAATTTATTTACATTTGGCATTCGGATTCGCTTGTTTTTTTTTTTTTTGTTTTCTTTTTGTTTTTGGTCCACCCTTGGAAACCCCCCGTTTTCCCAATTTTCCATGCAATGTCACTGCTCTGATTGCTGATTGCTTTTTTTTACTTACACTTTTCTCGCTTGCTCTGGTTTCTTTTGGTTTTTGTTTTTTTCCTCCCCCCCATCATCAGTTTCTCCATTTCCCCCCATTTGACAACTGAAAATTTATCGATATATGTTCGATAAACCGTTGATTGAAGTCCTGGGGGGTGGACAGCAATAACAACGACAACAACAGTACACAGACAGACACACACACGTGTAGAATTGGAGAATGCAATAAGAAGAATTTGAATTGAATGTCATATATCTGCATATATATGTATATATAAATATATATATGTATATATACTATACCATAAATATCCCATTTTTTTAAATCCAAAATCCCATTTTTGATATTTCATTTTCTTAGATTTGTTTGACTTTGGCTCTTAGTGTTTTGAACGTTGTATGCTAGCTCTGTCTCTTCTTTCTCTCTCTATTTCTCTCTCTTACTCTCTTACTCTCTTGCTCTCTCGCTCTCTTGTTCACTTGATCACTTGCTATCCTGCTCTAACTCTTCTTCAGCCGTTTTTTCAGTCCAGAATCTCTATATTTGTCTCTCTCTGCCTTTGCCTTTGCCCTGATTGTCTATCTACCTACCTCTTTCCAGGTTGGTCCTTTCTGACCCTCTCTCTCTCTCTCTCATGTTCGTCCTTACTCTCTTAATCTCATAATTGATCCTTTAGTTAAGTTATTCTGATTCTTACAATTTTCGTTTAATTTTTTTTTAACAACGTTCCTTAATACTTTTTTCGTTGTTGTTTGTTGTTGGTGTTGTTGTTGCTGTTCCAGTTTTGGAAAAACCAAGAAAAGAAAAAACACAAAAAACATATGCCAAACCTAGAAAAAACTAAAAAAGAAAGGAAAGTTATTTGAAAAAAAAAAAAAAACACAAAAAAGAAAATCCAGAAAACCCTTTTAACATTCTTAGATAATTATTCAGTTACATAAATCCTTTGCTGAAGATCATGAATCATGATATAAGGAATAATAATAAAAGGAAAAAAAAAACAATAAACATACAAAAAATCCCGCTCCCAATTTCTCGTCTCAAAACTGAGAACGGTGAAGCATCCTTGGAGTTGTGTTCCCTTTTTGAAGTGACGAAAGCATCTCTATTTTACACCACTCTGCCACTCCATTATTATTCTTGCTGCTGCCGCTGCTGTTGCCGTTGTTGTTGTTATTGCTGTTTATTGTTGCTTCGTGTTTTAAATATAAATACAAAATAATAACTCTAAAAAACAAAAAAAGGAAATCAAGAATTACAAATACACGAAATTCCCTCAGCTTGTTAAATCAAAAAATCAGTATGATAATCACAGACACACGACACAGGACCTCTTCTTCCTACTCCATCTTCTTCTTCTCTACTCCTGCTTGTTCTTCGACTATATAATATTAATAATAATAATAATAATAATAATAGTATTCTCGATTTGATTTCCATTTTATTTCATTTCAAGAAAGATGAGTGACACGTATTGATTTGCGTGTCACATCATCCTCAAGCTCGATTTCATGATGTTTCTGGTATTTCAATTTCGATTATTTTGTATTTATTTTTTTGAACTGGCCCTGGCTCTGTGGGAAATGTATAAATGAAAAATAAATACAGCCAACGAAAGCCCACAAAACACCTCTTTCAATCTCAACAGCAGAAAAATGAAGGAAAAAGAAAAAAAAGAAAAAAGAAAACCAAAAACAAAACACACGCCACGTTACATATGTCCATAGTATGTATTTTTCTTGTAACGATGTTGAATTTTGTTTCGGAATCCGTATTATATATTTGTATATCGATGTTATTCCGTAGAAATTGGTAGAATTTTTCATTTCCGATCTGTCAGTTTAGCTGGGGAGCCCTTTTTCCCGCCCCCCCCCCACAAAGTGTACTTCTTTTTCATATTTATTTCCATGTTTTTGTGTGCCTGTACGTGTACGTGTCTGTGTCTGTGTATGTGTATGTGTATGTGCGTATTGTTGGAGATCCTGGAAATGTATCCTAAGCACCCATGCATGCTCTGCTCAGCTCGGATCAAATCTCTGTGAGTTGGGATAAAGGCAGGTTTTGGGGAGGAGAGGAAGGAACAAACACGAGATTTGTGCGGCTTTTAGGAGAGTGTTTACCAACACTGAATACACACACACACCACACACTCACACTTACTTACAGTAAGGACTCCTGGCATTCATTATGATTTTCCTTTGCAAATTGCTTATACCATCCGCATTCACATTTACACACAGTTCTCACACCCACACCCACACCCACACACACTCACTCGCCCTTCGTAAAATGACGCCCAACGGAGCAATGCCGGAAGGCACACTGCATGCCTGAGCACAGTGGCGTACGCAAAAAAAACTAAAAGAGGGGGTGAAAGTTTAACTTCCGCCAGATAAAGTATATATTATATATTTAAGTTTCCTAAATGATAATCTTTTAAAGATTTGTTTTTGTAGTGAAACCTTGCATTTTGTTTTGGAAGTTAGTAGTTGTTGTTTTGTAATTGTAAACCAAAAAAAAGCCCCTGTTGTTGCGTACGCCTCTGGCCAGCATTTAGTGGGCACGTCTCTAGGGCTTCAGGTGGTAAGCCTCTTCAGTTCAGGAACTGTGGGAGAGGGCCGGGCAATTTTCGGGAGGGGCTAACTCTCTGATGGGCCATTTCAGTCATTTTGCATGTAGAGTTGCACGAGTGTGTGAGCTGTGTCTGCGCCGCCTGTTCCACTCAGATCAAGAGTTATCGCTTAAGACCTGAACAAATCCCATTCCCATTCACGATTTCAATATACCAATCAAGCAGGAGGAGAGTCCTTAAAGGATAAAGGAGTAAATGAGAGGAGTAAGAAGAAAGAAGTACGATGAGAGGAAGCTTTGAACCGATGCCGATGCCAAACTATCCAAAAAAAAAAGAAACTATATAATTATTCACTATTATTCATGTCATTTGTATATTCCAAAAATATTCGTATAATATATCCCTATGCCCCCTGCCCCCCAGCTCCCTTTAAACAAAATCTATCTATCTATCTCTATATCTGTATCTTTCAATCTATCTATCTCTCGCTCCTATTTTTGATATTGAGGACTTATGACTTATGATTATATATAAAAATACAAACAATCCAAAAAGATAAAGCAAATTTATATATTTTCCTTCTTATTTTCCTAGTTTTTCTTTCTATTTTCCCTTATCAAACATTGTTTTTTTTTTACTGCTCTTTTTTTCGTATTTAATTTTTTAGTATTTTTTTTGTTGTACTTATGTGTATTTTTTTGGTACATGGAAAATTTTTAAAAAAAATTATTCAAAACGAAAAAAATTGTATTCTTGATTTAATTTGAAAAAAAAACTAAATAGAAAAATTTAAACAAAAAAATGTTCACATAATTTCACATCTGTTTATTTGTTTACTCCACTTCTCACCCTACTTCTGTATCCACAAATTGCAAAAAAAAAATACCAACAAAAATGTATGAAATCGAATATATGAAATACAAAACTACCGAAACCGAAAACGAACCGCAACTTGAATACGCACCATCTATATATATATATATATATATATATATATTTTTGTATACTGAAAATCGCTAACGCATAAAAATGGCTAAACAAAAATCTATAAAAAATATTAAAAAAAAAAAAAAACAAACGTATCATAAATGAACAACAAAACGAAATGATTGAAATTCGTATATACCCCATATATATCCCACAAAAAAAATTCATTCGTATGCCAAACGCATGCCGAAATTCGAAAAAAATATATAAAAATACAAACAAAACGATAACCGATGCGATACCGATACCGATACCGATAACAATCAAAGGTTCCACGATGAGGAGCACGCGAATTTGCTTAACTCCATGTGGCTAACGGCCATCACATTTCTGTGTGTCGGCTATGGCGACATTGTGCCAAACACGTACTGTGGACGCGGTATCACCCTCACCTGCGGCATGGTGGTAAGTATTTTCCTACAAAACAAACAAAATACCAAAAAAAATACCAAAAAAAATACCTAAACAAAATACTAGCCAAAAAATAGAAACATTTATGATACTGCAAAAAAATATATAGAAAAAAAATTAAAAAAAAAACTAAAACCAAATAAATACTAAAACAAAAATATAGAAACAGTACAGAACAGAACAGTTGCAATAAAAAAAATACAACTAAATCTATAAAAAACAACAATATAGCATACATCATCATTCAAGAACAACAACAACAGCAACAAAAAACCAACAACAACAAACAAACAGCCAGAAAATCATGCATAAGAAAAAAAAATACTAAATATGAGAAATCTAAGGAAATACTATATATGTTAGGGGGTTAAAGAGGGGGAGGAGGATGAGGAGCTAGAGGGTGGAGGCGGAACTGGAGGGTTACCAAAAGCGTAGGCGCCATCAAGGCGCCAAAACATATACATATATATGCCATATATGTATATGGAATTTTAGAGTAATTGTACCTGCCAAATCAAGCTTTTATATATTATTTTTTTTTTCTTTTGTCTTCCCCTCCTCCGCCCTCATTTATATAAAAATAAATTCAAACTGGAAATTCAAGCAAGTCAGGCAGGCCACAACACTCACTGTACACACACACACACACACACACACTGAACACTCACATATTCATTTTTCGTAGCATACATTTCAGCGCACATCCTATATGTATATTTTTGATGCCGTTTTGTCTGCCCCCCCCCCCCCTCCGAAATTTCGTGGCTAAAAATCAAGAGAAATTCAACGAAAATAATCCGAAAAAAGCGGAAAGCCAAGCGATAGTTCTTTCGCTCTCTCTCCCCCTGTCCCTCTGCCCCACTGACCCTCTCTTTCTTCACCCCCCTCTGCCTCTCTCTCTCTCTTCCTTATATCTTTATAGGTTTTTTTTTCTCACAAACACATTACACACCCACACCCACACTCTGGCAATCTGTTGTAAATCATCACAAAATAAAAACAAAAAAAAAAAAAGGAAATAGTACACCCAAAACGTTGTGTGCGTGTGTGTGTGTGAGTTACAGTTATAAATGTATATTTAAATATATGTACATAGAGGCACATATGTGTGTGTGTGTGTGCGTGTGTGTAGAGTGTGCGTGTGTGAGTGTCACAATTTTTGAACTTTTGTTTTGAAAAGAACCAGAAGCCGATAACAAAACAGCAACAGCAACAATATAACTTTTATTTTTGCCTTAGTTTTTCTCTGTTTTTTTTTTGTTTTCGTTTTAAACTAAATGAAAAAAAAAAATACCCACACACACACACAGAGAGCGGAGGCAACAAAGGGAAGCTGAGAGAAAAGTTTCAGCTTCCTGGCAATAAGCAGAAAGCAGAAAAACAAAATCAAAACAAATCTTTTCTGACAGCTCACAGGGAAATTCTATTAATGTACATACTTAACTAGGTCTCTGTGTCTGTGCGTGTGCGTGTGTGTAGCAGTGTGTGTGTGTGTGTGAAATCGAAATTAAATTTAATGATTTTCTGCACCCTAGAAACTTTACTTTTCTTAAATACCAAAATCAAAAACAAAGCAATAAGCAAACATCTCACTTGCTCTCACTTAATGTTAATGCCATGTACAGGATATATTACATTACCCACCCCCCTGTACATATATACATATATATATATATATATATTAACGATCATTGAATTCTTAAATAAAAAAAAAAAACAAATTCAATTAAATTTCCCACCAAAATAGTTGACCACTGTAACTGTGCGTGTGTGTGTGTGTGCTGCTCTATCAATCTCTCTCTCTCTCTCTCTCTCTCTCTCACTCGTCCAGTTTTCTTGTTAATCTCGTTTAACCGTTTTTTCCCCCGTTTTCCACGTTTTCCCTCCATATATGCCGAATGCCCGAATTCAAAGTTTTCCTTTTACTTACACACACACACTTATTTTCTTTGTGCTTTACTTGGTTTTTATTTTCATTTCCATTTCCGTTTGCGTTTATTTTACCGTATTTTGTTCGTTTGTTCCTTGTTTTAATGTTTATATTTGGTTCCGTTTTTAATTTAAGCTCATTTTTACCTAAATGCCTGTTTAGTTTTTAATGGATTTCTTATAGTTTATTTTTCAAACATTAAGCCAACAATACGATATTTTTCTCTATCTCTCTTTCCCTTTCATTTAAAAAAAAAAATAAAAAAAAACGCGTGTATACAATTTGTCCTTTGAAAAAAAAATACTGAAACTGAAAAAAATACTGAAACTGAAAATGAAACTTCAACTTTAACTGATCGATCGTTGCAAATGCAAAACAAATCTATAAAAAAACCATAAACAATGTCCTAAAATATCAATTCAAAAAATATATATTATATCCATATAATATATATACATATATATTTCCATCCGACATTTATGGAACAACAGATTTCATGACGAAGAACATGCGAATCTTTTGAATGCAATGTGGCTGATAGCGATAACATTTTTGAGTGTTGGTTTCGGTGATATTGTTCCGAATACGTACTGTGGACGTGGTATCGCTGTCAGTACAGGAATAATGGTGAGTTTTTAAACAACAACAAAACAAAAAAACAAAAAACAAAACAAAACAAATTATTATATATAAAAATTTGCACACAACATAACCTAAAAAGAGAAAGAACTAATAATTATTAATATTCAGCCCAAATCACGTGTAAATAATTACATAAACCGCATACGAATGTTATTCCGCCCACCACAACCGCCCTTCGCCGCCACTTAAAAACAAAAAAAAAAAAAATACCAACCAATATCCCAAAAAAAAAAAAAA